>JAEMWC010000271.1:622500-652500 GCA_016490735.1 Pachyseris speciosa
GGTCGGTTTTGATATTTTGGAGAGGTAAGCAGCTACTGTTCGAACTCCATTTACTGTTAGACCTGTTCTCAAAGTCAGGGATGGTACCTAATAAGATAAACCAAGACAACTTACATGTATACTGAGCAGACTTTTAGCCAGAAATTGAAAACTGGGCGCCCAGCAGGAATGTTTTCCCATAAAACTATAAGAAATAAAGTGACTTTTCCTTGAATTTCTTCTAAAAGTGAATGTCCACAGGACGTCTGGACACCCTTCTGGCTAAAACCTTGATACTGAGGCTAGTCAATCTTACACACAAGCACCAGACTATATATAAGCTTATGTTATGGTTCAGTTTTATCCATGGTTTAATTTTCTTCTCCCTTTGTTTTAAACCAGTTTTCATACATAACCATACCCAAAAACAAAAGGAGAAAAACATTAAACCAAGTATGAACATGAAACCATAACATTAACTGTATACAATGTTCTGTGCTTGCCATGGCAGCTGCTGGGTGAGTATTTTGTTGCTTAATTTTATCCTTGGTTTAAATAATTTTTTTCTCCTTTTGTTGTAAACTAATTATCACACATTACAGTACACAAGAACAAATTAAAGGGAATAAAAAATAAGCTCACTCCAAGGATAAAATTGAGCCACAAGTATGCCATTGCAAAACAATTTTTCCAGTGATTCTGATTGAAATAATTGAAAATGACCATTGAAGTAGCCCAGAAAATATAAACCAGCAAGAGTTATAAGTTGTCGTTGTTGTTGGTGTTTTTTTTTTTTTTTTGGCCACACGTTAAAAAATGTTCTTATCTCATTAGGGAGCTGAAATCCCATTCAACACTGATAAAAAAAAGTGGTACCTTAGATGAACTGACTTCTTTTGCTTCTTCTACGTGTATTTTTTCACTTGGTATTTCACAGAATTTCAGTAAATTTTCAATTTCATCACAGCCATTCAACTGTAAAGTCACGGTGGCCATGTTGAAAATCAGCCGCTTGTGGCATTCACCGCTGATAGCTTGCACCTTCAGAACAACATATCCAGGCCATCTCGGTTGAAGCACCGGAAACAAAGAAACTCAAAACAAAGCGTTTCGTGTGAAAGGAAAATAAAAAGGACGAAACGTGACGAAGGAATAATTCTTACTTTTAAGCCAAAGACATCCACATAAAGGTAAGATTTTATGTCTGTCGATAGTGTAACAGGTGGATTTCCTTTCAGGACGAACTAAACTTTTCAGTCTGCGAATTTCCCGGTTAATTTTTCTATCAGCCGGTTCGACGAAATGGAAAAGAAATGATAATGTGTTCACCGGATTGCAAAAGAAGCGGCTGCTTTTTTAAGTAAACAAGAAATTGCTTGTAAAGTGGTTTGCTTTTGCCAAGGTAGTTTTCCTTGTCGATCTATATCGCGCTTTACAGCGTGTCGGTGATTAAACCATGGAACTTTTGATTCAGTCAACGGCCTTGACAGCCAGCGGAATCGACATTTAAAATTCATGAATAATTTGAGTTACTTTGTCTAACTAAATATTGGCCATCGAGGAGGTTAGGTCATTTTATTGGTTTATCTTCTTAACGCTATGCTCCTAAATATGTTAGTGTTGTGTGCGTGTACTTATTAACATCTGATTTCACATGATCATCTGTGGCAAAATATTTAATTTTCAACCAAAAAAAAGAGAAAAAAAAAAGAAACAATTTTCGCGCAGAGTTGACAAAGAGGATGACATTTTCCCGTGTCAACACGCAATCAAGCGGCTGGAGCCTCCTCCATCATCAACTTCTATAAGAATAAACCGATCATTCAGCTGTTAAGCCATATTCAACTAGCATCTTTCTATTCTCTATCATCAAAACGGCTGAAAATAAAAATCCTGACTGCACTGATTTTTGTCCCTAGCGTCAGTTGTCCTGACGTAGACAAAATTTGACGCGGCGATGTGCTCGTGCTTGAGTTTATTTGGGCGATGTCGTGATCGCGTACAACTGACAACAGCTTAAAATCACGTTAACCGTTCTTTGTGATTTCATGTTTTGTCTGTGAAGCAATCAACAACAGCAACAGGGATTATAATCTGTAAGTAACAACCAGTTTACACTGTTAACTCTCGCCTTTTCCATTTTTGGCAGGATAACCATAAGCCATTGACTGTACTGTAAAGGAATCTGAGCTGACGCACGAGTGTCAAACAAACTTAACGAAGTGAAGATGCCAGGGACCAGGCGACTGAAAAAGAAACAAAGTGAGTATTTTGGTAACTCTCCCAGTCACTAATGTTTCTCTGGCCAAATCATGGCATTCGCCTCGAACCAACTTAAGACGAAAACTTGCTATGATCATGCGCTCTCGGTTTGCGATGTCTGGCATGTATTATAACATGATTATAATTTGTATGAGTTTATTGATTTACAAGTAAAGGTGATGTTACACGAGCCGATTTTTAACGCCGATTTTTAACGCAACATTGTTGCGTTAAAAGTTGTCTCGTGTAACATGGCACACAGGACGATTTTTAACGCAACATTTTGTTGCGGCAACATGTTGCAGGTTTTTGAAAGCGATTCAAAAACCTGCAACATTGTTGCCCGAACTTTGTTGGAGTTGGTGCGTGTAACACCCCCGCTGTCGACTTTTAACGCAACATCGTCCCCAAGCAGCGAACAATGTTGCGTTAAAAATCGTCTTGTTCCCTACCGTTGCCGCAACAAAGTTGCGTTTAGAGTTGTCTTGTATAACATGGATTAAAAATCGGCGTTAAAAATCGGCTCGTGTAACATTACACGATCCAATTTTTAACGCCAATTTTTAATACCGATTTTTAATCCAAGTTACACGAGACAACTTTTAACGCAACTTTGTTGCGGCAACGGTCGGCAACAGTATGTTACACAAGACGATTTTTAACGCAACATTGTTCGCTGCTCGGGGACGATGTTGCGTTAAACGTCGACGGCGGGGTGTTACACGCACCAATTCCAACAAAGTTCGGGCAACAATGTTGCGTTAAAAATCGGCGTTAAAAATCGGCTTGTGTAACATCACCTTAAGTCAAGGAAGTGCGCTTGCATGCCTCTCGGCCACAATGCACCACACGCAAGCTCGCGTAAGCCGATTTCAAACGCACGCGCTAACTTTGGTATGTGCGATGGGCTGTGGGTTGCCACGAAATGACATTTCTACAATTTCAATTGCATAGGGAACAGTTTGGCAATCCAGTACTCGTACACGTGTAAGTAGACCTGTCATTCCAAAAACTGGCATACCGATTTGGGTCGGCTGTGAGGAATGTATTTATACAGAAGCGCGCAAGGAAATTGCAGGGTACCTTTCCCCTTTTTTCAGTTCTAATTGAGAATCGTAACATACAATGCTTCGCATGTCAGGTGATAAGATGCAATCTATAGCCTGCACACAGGCTCTTCATTTGGGCAATTCCGAGAGGTTGGCGCTGGTCAAATTCTAAGAGATTGGGGCGAGCAAGTTAGGGAAAGAACTGAGTATCCGAACCTTTTTGAGACCCGAATATTGGTTCACTGCAGACTTGTGGCAGCTACCACGAGAGCTCAAAGTGTTCAGGGGACGGCCTATTTTTCCGACGGAACCATGCATTTGATTACAATGTAATAAATCTAATAACCAAATCAAATGAGGAATGATTCTCGCAGTTGTGAACGCAATTTATGCAATTGCAGTTTTTTAATAGCTCTGTTCTCCTTAATTTGTTTTTAAGTACGTACCTTAATTGAACTGGAGGCTAGACCCAAAACTCCTCAGTTACTTATTTTTACTTATTGAATTTTTATATGTTAATTTCTGTGTATGTGTTAAATTTGTGAAGTACAAGAGCAAAATAAAGTGTTGTTGTTGCGAAAAGAAGCTTGAAAAAAATGTCAGGACTTCAACGGGGTATGAAGCTTCATAGCTCAGTTGGTTAGAGCATCGCATCGGTATCGCGAGGTCACGGGTTCAAACCCCGTTGAAGTCCTGAATTTTTTCAGGCTTCCGGGGAGTTTTGCAACTGCATAAATTGCGTTCACAGCTGCCGGGGATCGATCATTCTTCATTTGATTTGATTTCCGCAGTTCATGTATGATTTATTTCATGTGCATCATTCACAAATCTAATAACGTTGCATTATATATTTGCTGAAAATTAACAATGATTTTGTTTTTGAGCTTTGAGGAAACCATTTTACCTTGATAGAACGTTTCAGTATAACTTTGGTTATTGTTTGGCTCTTACAGGATCCTTGAGTATTTTTAAGAGATTCAAATATGACGTAGAGCATTCGACAGACCAGAGCCTGCTAAACAGCCGCCTGAGAACTGCGATCAGCTCAAGCGCCGAACCAGGGCACATTCGCAATCTTTTATCACGCGGGGCTGAAGTGAATTGCGTCGACCCCTTGGGCTTCACTCCACTTCTTCTAGCTCTGACAGCATCGTCTTCAAAACACTTATTAGACACAATCGCACTCCTATGTGAGTTCGGAGCCAACGTGAACTACAGCAGCAGTGTTTTCTTCGGGGATACACCGCTACATTTTGCCGCGGCTCTGAATGATTACGAGCTCACGGAGCTGCTGTTTCTTCACAAAGCGGACATCCACGCACGAAATCACGCGGGCTACACGCCTTTACACGTAGCGGCACAAAACGGTTGCGAGGCGAGTGTTACAGCGCTGTTTCTTTGTGGAGCGGATTTGAACTACAAAGAGAATTACTGTGGGTACACTCCTCTCCACTTAGCTGTGATTGGGCAGTTTGAAACAGTTGTCAAGGCGCTGGTGTCATACGGGGCAGGGATTGACCAGTTGGATTGTTGCAACATGAGTCCGATTGACAGATGTCAATCAAAAGAGATGCAAGAACTTCTCATGGGTGCTTTTATTCCAGGGTGTTTGAGCCTTCAATCTTCTTGCCTTGTGGTTATCAGGAAAATAGTCAGAGAAGTTGTAGGAATATACGGATTCGACCAACTACCACTACCCTTCACTTTGAAGAGAAAACTTAAACTAAAATTATAAAAAAGATGGAAGGGCGAAGTAGTTTTACAGTCGCGTCGGATTTTGATGCCTTACATGTTCACTACTAGAATAGTGATCCACGAGAGCTGTTCTGAGGTCCTCTGACGAGAAGCGGAGTCGTCGGACTAATTTATTTATTGATTGATCGATCTCTCTGATCGCAAAACCTTTTCTTATCATCAGGATCAAATCCAATACTAAACCATACTAGCCGTGACTTTGCTCATCCGGGATTCAGCGTTGTCCCACAAAGAATTATTTATGGCCGATTTTACAGTAATTTATGTGTACATATAGGGGGATTCATGCTGACGTCATTGTTGACATTTTGGCTCATTAGCATACCACTTTACGTACAGAAAGCAACATGTTAGATCTGAATTGACTCCAAAGAGTTAAAGAGTTAGTGAAACTTAGTAAATGGTGAAATTCCTAGCTCTTTGGGTGTAATATTCAAGGAGAAATTGTTCGTCAAAAACTGCAAAATCTCTGGGTGGCAAAAGCGCTAATGAGCTCATACAGTCTTTGTAAAATTTTGAGTTTTTAAACTGGCGTCGCATAAAAAGTATTCAATACATCGAGCTCAAATTCATTGGCAGATTTAATCGTGCTATGACTTTTCAATATTCAGAACTGATTTTTTTGTAGCTCGATCAGAAACTGAATCGCTTATGCTAATGAGGCAAAAAATGTAAACAAGGATTCCCCTATAGTATACTTCGAACTGTTTTAAGTTATTTTGGAATATTATTAACTGATATTTTAAGCTATTTTGGAATATTATTAACTGATATTTTAAGTTATTTTGGAATATTATTAAATCATATTTTGAACTTAATTTCATTATCTTGTACAAATAAAGTTTTAACTTAGTACATCCATTATTCCTTTACTCTTGTTTCTGCTTGATGGCTGTGAACTCTTGCCGACAGCCAGCACGAGCAATTTCCAAATCAATAGAAAAATCATAATGAAAGGTATTTATCATCGTGGTTTGACATGACAGTAGGGGTAATCGTTTGTCTCACGATTGAGTCACAGAGACGTGGATCGCCACGTTACGACCGCTATACTGAAGGCCCCAGATGTTCAAAGGGAGGATAACACTCTCCAGTCGATAAAATGTATCAGTTGCAACACATTTTACCCACTGGATAGCGACTTATTCGCTATGGATAACGCAATCCACTTTTTGAACAACTAGGGTCTTCATCAGGTCATGTAGTTTGGCTGTGTATCAGTATAATTAGCACCGTGGTTAGTGGGAATAGATGTGTTCCGCCTTCCCACAACGAAAAGTAGAGCCTGATCCAAGGTAAAGGAACATCTTACGCAACAAAAGGTCAAATACACGCTCACACGTGACTTTTCCTACTTGGCGCTCCCCCCTACCCTCTGAGCCCCCGACGTCACTTTGATCCAACCTCCTCTCTCTGAGGAAAGAACGTGGCATATAAACCATGCTTCCATTTTCACTGAACACCTTTGCTGGGCAAAGGAAAATCCCCAGTAAAAGACCTCAGGGCGTGTTTTCTAGTTCCTAGATCACAAGCTATACAGCATTTCTGAGATGGGCGAAAGCAACAATGCATTAACACAAATGGGCGACAACAGGTTTCTAACTTTTCTTTTCCTTTTTTTGGTAATCTCAGATTTATGGTCATTTATGATTGGTATTTACAATATTTAATTTTATTCATGAGTTTTCTCAGATAATTCACAAAATTGTTCGGTCTTTCTCCAGTTTTTGCGAGGACTACCTATGGTAAAACAAAGGGTTTAATTAGCTCTTTGGCAAATGGCTATTCCAGAAAGGATTTGCCGGTAAGTATTTTATAAAACGTTAAGTTATCGATTTTGCCAGGAAAACTGGATAGGCGAGACACGTAGCCTCGGGACAAGAAGGATAACTCGCGAAACAAGATTAGAAAATCCCACATTACGAAGATTCTATTCCGTCTTCTTAGATTTAAACTTGCTACCATCTAGTGTGGTAGACTGTTGTTTTAGATGGCTGTGTTGGTCATAACTTTAACCAATTTAAATGCCATATCGAGAGTCCACAAAACCACAGAAAAACAAAATTCAACTTCGTCTTCGTAATTTTTGGGTTTTTATGTCATTTTATCCTATTTAGAGAAGACACTTTAAAACCGATAGCCGAATGGAGGATGGCAAGCAAGCGTTTTAAGGTCACGGACTGATTTGGATTTCAACCCTTGTCTTGCCTACTTCAGCTCAAAATTCCAGGACTTCGTGGCTTAAAAAACGATCAAAGCTAATCCTTGATATATGCGACAATAATGATCTTATTTTTCATTAGTTTGTCTTAATACTTACCGAACGCGTTTTGGCCAAACAATAGCCACAATCCAAAACGCTTAAATTGTAAAGGCTTTGAATGCATATAATGGATTATCTTAAGTCAACCTTTCCCAAACCACGCTTTTGAAAGAGATCTGATGATTCTAGGTCCGCTCTGAGCTCCGACATCAACCTATGAATTCTCCTTACCGTTGTACCTTTATTTGTTCTTTCTCTAGTTGGGAGAATATCTTTTAAATCGTGTCATATCATCTTTGGTGACTGTTTATTGCATTCTTACGACCTGAATAATCTGACCAAGAAGTGAAACAGTAAGGAGAAAATACATGCTGATGACTGGAAGAGCTAAAGGGGAAACGGCTGAAACTAAACTATTCCCTGAAGCTGTATACTAAGAAGTAGACTATCATTTAATTGACGCACGCATTGCACAGCTGTGCTGCGCTGATGCAGTCATCATGGCAGAAGGCACCGCACTTTCTGCACACTTCCATGGCCTTCAGACGACAAGAGCAACTCTTGAGCAACATGGACCTGTTGAAGTTCTTAGAAGTGACAACAGCGTTGGCCGGAAAGCCTTTTGTGCCACTAGCTGGACGCCGCGTCGAGTTCTCTTGGTTAACTGTTTGTTTTTGCATGGCAGCCCGAGATGGCGGCCTCTCTTTTATCAGTGTAGCAGGAGTCCTTAAGTCCACTGTCTCACTAGAGGGCAAAGCTGGACTCGAGATTGGTGCCGCTGATGACTCTCTAGACAACGAGCCATCAGATGTAGTCTCACTACATGGAGTTTTAATCGTCCTTTTCTTTGAGTATACTGTACTAGCTGTGAGCATATTGTCAGGCGCACAAGTTCTTACAGCTTTAAGAGCCTCTGTAGCAACAGCCACCGTTACCATCCGAAAAATAGGTATTGACCGCGGCCGAGATGGCCTTGCGTTTGCACTTGCCCTGAGCTGTTTGGCGGCCTCTGATCTCCTCGACTCTGTGACCCGCTTGGGAAGGCAGTGGGATGGTAGTTTCTTCACAGGAACTGTCAGAGGCTGTATCATAGCGTTACTTATCCTTGGTGATTTTGTTGGGGTGGCCTGTGGCCTGCTGTGGCTGGGGTCCTTGTAGCTTGTCCCGAGACTGCCTCTTGGTGATACAGCAGGTGCCGGGGAGAGAGGTGCAGTAAAATAGACATGCGCTAAATCCTGTGATGAGGGGTCAGATTCTGAAAGTTTCCTAAAACAGGGATAAGCAAAGTAAAATATTTCTGGAAACTTGAGCAATACGCTTTAACCACAGAGAGTAGTTAACAATTGTTATTAACTTTTGTTTGGTACCCGAACTAAATGCTATTGAGTTGCAGAGTTTGCAATGCATTGTGGACTGTGTATCCCACACATTTTTAAATTCCAGTCAGTCAGTAGTGATCACTAAAGTGAGAAGTTACTTACCGTTTGCCCCAGACGGGTTCAAAGAATTTTGCCTACAAGGTAAAATGAAACAAAAGAAAACATTATTAAAAGGAGTTTCATTGTGAGCCAATGTACATGGTGTCAGCAATCTCCACGCACACGACCTTGCATATAACACAGCAATGGCTACCACATCGTTAGCCATGAGTTAGCCTATTTTAAATATTCAAATTTTTAAATAATTGTAAATTATTACTTTATAATTATTGTTCCTGAAAAGCCCCATTGGGGAGGTTCAATAAAGTATGTATGTATGTATCGTGTGCATCTTCAATCTTTTAAGTCTCCATGTTGAGTTGTTACCTTTATGTAAACCTTTTTAACGGAGTGCAAATTACTATAACTGAACCTCCAAGGACACTTAAATATAATATTGAACATTTTGAAGGATTTGGCCGGAAAATGATGCAAATGAACATTTGCCTCTGAAATCCCATTTCACCAAGCTTTTCTTCTCTAACTTGGCATATTGAACGGTTACAACGTAAGAGGAATTCCTTTTCCTACCTGGGGCACTTTCCATTTGAATGGAAAAACCCAGGGAGAATTTTCTGTGAAAAGGAACAGGGCAATTTTCCTCCATCAAAATGGAACAGGACGAGCATGTTCCTTTTGCAAAGACTCACTCTTTAACTTAAAGGACTTGGTACCAACAAAAACAGTACCAAACTGCTTGTTTAATTCACCAAGGATTTTTCGATCATTCCAGTAAAAACGAGAAAAGTGGAAAAGTCTGTTCCATCTTATTTACCACTGAAAAACCAGGTTTTCCATGCAAAAGGAAAGCATCCCTGGTTTTCAGCAGAAGTCATAACCTTTAAGACCACAAAAATGTAACACAGAACAACATAGGAAGAAGACACGATAACTAATATTTATAACAAATAAGAGCTCCGGGTTCTCCATAAGCTCCAGCAAACAGGGAAAATTGGAATCAAGTTGCCCTGAGCATGGAGCCTACTGAGGAAAATATATTTTTCAGGATAAGAAAAAAATCCAGGGAGGAAAAAGATTCCTAGTCCATCTGTTACTTACAGAGTCACAGTCTGCATAGTTGTATTTACTACAATCTTCATGAAAGGCAATAGAAGGAGGGGAAGTAAAAGATGCCTGACAATGAGCAGGCCTGAATACAGTGACAGCTTTACCTTCCATGGGTCCAACTTCGCTAGCCTCTCTTCCTCTTGCTTCATTTTTTGTTGCATGTCAGACATAAAATCACCTGAAGAGAAAGAGAAACAAAAAAATATATTTTACCACAATTGCTAGTAATTTCGCAATCTGATTGGCTAATTTGCTGTTGTCGATAAGAGTCCATACAATGCTGCTCGCATTAACATGTCACGAAATGCCTTTTTTCAGCGCACGCTCTGAAATTAACATTTTCTTTGACGTTGATATTGTGATAAAAACAAATGAATGTGGTTTAGCGTTGTCTATAGTCTTATCGACAACGATATTCATCATCACAGTGGTCAAAATTTGCTGTGGACTCACAGCTTCGTGAGTCCACAACATTTTGACCACTGTGATGACGAATATTGTTGTCGATAAGACTATAGACAACGCTAAACCGCATTCGATTTGTTAATTACTCCAATAATAAAACAAAACAAATAAACAAAAACATAATGGAAATGTTAAATGATGTAGCTTGCCAAACGCAACACTGCAGCAAGGTGTTTCTAGATAACAACACCACCATTCATTCTAACTTGTAACTTCAAATTAAGTGCTATGTTTAACGTGGTTCCTGGTTTTGAAATCTATAACAACAATAATAATAATATACTTTATTTAATGAGGGTGGCACGGAATAGTTGAGATAACTAATAAACTTGTGGCCCTATGATGTGTTGCAATCACTTGAAATTTGTTGAAAGAGTAGTTCACCAATTGATCTGTCTGGAAACCGGACATACCCAGTTGTCCCAAGTCCATGTTTGAGTCCCACATTCAAGAATTAAAAAAAATTATAATAATTAAAATAGACTTAAACTTGACAGTTTTTATAGTGAAAATGAGCAGGAAAAACTAATTTCTAAAATCAAAGTACTTCGTTGTATTTCCTTGACGTTTTCTCTCTCTCTTTTTTTTTGCATTTGCCAAATCTTATTCGATGATAATAGAAAGGACCCCAACATCACCGCCACATAGCATTTTTTTCCTGCTGGTCATTCCCGAAGTGTTGAACAGAATGATATTTAAAACTCACCATCTTGAAGACGATCCTTCCAAGAATGACATGCACTGCCAAAGAACTCATTGGTAAAAGCTGTATGTGATGGTCTACCAAAACAAAACCAAACAAAATAATAAACAAACATCATTAGAAGCACCATTAACTGACAAATCCCGTACTACCACAAGTTGAGCTTACATTGTACAAGGAGCAGGGCTGTGACTACCTCTTGAGGTAGGTAGTGACGTCAGGGAATCCAGCTATTGTGGAACAGTCAACATGCCATTTTTCCATCAAAATAGCCAAGGACCTTACACAGAATCAGCCCTGACTAGGAGAACACTGCATCAGCAGACTAATAACAGTACACCCTTAAAGTGCACCTAGCCCCCCAATTTTTTTTCATTTTAAATGATTCGTCTCTGAATTAGAAGCACAATCGTGAAAAATTTTTTGATTCGGTTGAATCTTTGCTTTTCTGTGCCCCGGTAAAGTCTCGAAATTACGACCAAAAACGCGCCATTTTGTTTCACGACCGAGTTAAAGGGAGATTGGGTTCAGCGCTTGTATGACGTCATCCCGGGAACGGAAGTTCTGTTGCGCTTACAAAGTTCTTTGAAGGAAGCTCAATAATTCTAACTCTGAGGGCAAATAAGACATGATTTTAACCAATAATTTATATTCACAGTATTGTCACCTGTAACATGCCTCTCCTAAGAGAAAATTTGATGTTTTGCAAACGAATGAGCCAAAAACAGACCGGCTGTTCGTGAAATAAACATATTCCCATCGGCTGATCTCACAAGCATTTTATGCCCTTTTATACGGTGAAAACAGAAAATTTCAGTGAAAAGATCTCCTCTTTAAAACTTGTTTATTGTATAGTGATACAACCCAAACATGTGCATGTACCGCGTTTCCAATGCTTGTGATATTCGGTGTGCTGCGTATCGGATACACATTCAAAGGATTTAACCGCAGCGACACAAAGTAGTCCAGAATGTAATGGCAGCTAAAATAATTGTCCCTCGATATGTACCTTTAGGAAAATCTCATCAATCTAACTTCCTTTAAATTTTTCGGCTTCATGAGTCCTACAGTCTTCGACACAAGGGCTCTATTAAAACTGGTTTCCAACGTCAACAATCAAAATATATTTCAGAGGCCATGCTAATTCACTGACAGAAGCCCATGTCACTGATCAATACATTGTAGACTGCTAAGAAAACTTGAAGTGTTCACCGAATTCAGTTGATTTAGACGATGGTGCCACTCGAACTTCATGTTCAAATGGAGCTGCATGTAGTAAAATATATCCAATCGCATCTAAATTTGTGTCAGTTTGTTTACATCGGATATATGCAAATTATTCTCGCATCGCGAAGTTGCGTTTGCTTATTTCTAACCAACAGTTTAGACGGATACGTAGCCTCAAATTTTAATTGCAGTAAGCTATATTTATTTTATTTTACCTTGCCTTGACTTCATTCACAGTACTGTCTGAGGATAACTAGAAGTTCAGCTAATCCTCAAGTCACGTAATTCGCATCGGCTGAGCTCACTTTCCGTTCTCTTGTCAAATCTATCTTTGCCTTCTTTGAATAGATACCATAAATAAAGACTCTCCCATAAATAGGCACTTCCACAATTAATTGCTGATGTTCGTTTAAAATACCGATCTACAGTCGGATTTTCAAACCGCTGCACAATTCCCATTGCCGATGCACGGGTACTCGGTCGTTCAAGATTGAAATGTTAAATCAAAGCTTTTGCTCACCAGCAGCGTACACAGAACCACGAGGTACGGCAGATAACACTTATAAACTAAGTTAATCTTTTTCGTCTTCCCTTCTTCCGCGAATCTTGCTGTCCATTCCTGGTCTTCATAACCATGAGGCTCCTTTGAGCTCCTCGCAGATTCCGTTCTAGTTCCACTTCAGAAATGAAGTTAATTTGGCCTTCACCCTACACATAGTCTGACTCTGACTCTGAGGACGAGGAGGACATGATTCCAACACAATTTTGACTGGCTTTTACCCTCCAATATGTGCTTTGATGACCCCAACAAATGCTTCCAAAAACAGAGATTGACTGAGAAGCTATCTTTCAATCGTTCCCGGGGATGACGTCACCAACCTTGTTGGACCCAGACTCCCTTTTACTTGGCCGTGCAACAAATTGAATGAGACTTTGGCTGTCCATAAAAAATCGAGGGTTTAACCAAATCCAATAATTCTTTTGCCGAAATACTTCGAATGATAAGTAGATTTATTTAGGCAAAAAAAATTTTTGGGGGTTAGGGGCACTTTAAAGGGCCACTGTCATGGCATATCTTGTTATCAATAAGCCTTCAAACTGTGAGGAAGTACTTTTACTTTCACATGAATGGCCAGTGAACATGAAGTAGATTTCAAATTATTTCTTGAGCTGTCACAAAACTAACAGGGATGTAGCGAGGGTCTTATGCAAAAAAAAATTATCATTCATTTGAAAAACTTTATGCTGACACTGAACAGAAAATTGGAAATGGTCTATTTTTGAAATGGCTGGATGGCATTTCACATTACAATGCTGTTAAAATTATTTTACCTAAGTCCACCATCACTGCCCACTGACATGTCCACTTTTGGTAGCAGTGTCACTAACTGGTACTGATACAGTGCTGGAAGCATGTTAAATGTCCGCTGGTTTATGAGGGTCTGAAAAACACAATGTCTTGGTTATCACTACAAGAATGTTATTTGTTGCAGTAAATGTTCAACAATGAGGATGGTGAACCTTCCACTCTGAGTTTGAAAATCAATATCACGCAACTTTCTTTACATTACGAATGACTTCCTGCTTAGTTACCAGACTTTGTCTTTCTGTCTTACCTTGCAAAGTTTAATTAATACATGTTGTTCATTGTTCATCTTGGTAGATCAATTGTCCCATAATTAATTGTCCCATACACTGTATGTTCGATAGTATGCCAAGTTGTATAATTACAACCGAGCTGCACCAAATTGGTACAGTTTGAAAATTAATTTGAAGGATTTGCAACCCAAAACACATGCATCATTTGATAATGAATACCTCCACCACTACAGCACGCTTCTCACATGATTATCTATTCTATAACAATACAGTCGAACCTTGATTATCAGAACTCGCCAGGACTGGAGTCAAAAGATTGGATAATCGAGAGTATGGATAATCAAAAATATGAACGTTAATGAGACAAAATAAAACAGAAATAATTAGGAAATAGGAATTTAATGCACAATAGTGTACTGTATCATACAATTGAACTTCTTGCAAAACACCTTGGCTGCCTTGGTCTTAGGGCCTGTTTATATGAGGTTTTCCTAACCAGGCTGGCTTGGCTCATGCGTTATTTCTTCATAAAATTTTAGTTGTATTTACAGTATGTGAGATGGTGGGCTGGCCAAACTGCCGAGATTTTGGCTCAAGAAACTGAGATCTCAGCAGGTGGGCCAGCCTGCCTTCTCATATAAACACAACCAAAATTTTATGAAGAAATAAGGCATGAGCCAAGCCAGCACGGTAAAGTGGGCCAGCCTGCCTAACTGGGCTGGAAAACCTCATACAAACATGCCCTAAAACATTAGCTATCAATTTTGAAAGTAAACAAGCCTGTTATATTTAACAAATCGAATGTGGTTTAGCGTTGTCTATACTCTTATCAACAACAACATTTGTCATCACAGTGGTCAAAAAAAAAATTTTTTGACCACTGTAATGATGAATGTCGTTGTTGATAAGAGTATAGACAATGCTAAACCACATTCAATTTAATTTTTTTATCAACATCAAAGAAAATGTCAATTTCAGAGCACGAGCTGGAAAAAGGCACTGCGCAATATGTTGACACAAGCAACGTTGTCTAGACTCTGATCGACAACAGCAAATTAGCCAAACAGATTGCAAAACTTACTAGCAATTGTGGTAAAAATAACAATAACTTAAACCTAACAACCTAAATTAAAACTACTTCATATTATGACATTCTGGGGATCTTCATCATGCATTGCTAATATTCATGAAAAATCTGGGACCAGAGGAAACAATTCGGTTAATCGAGGTCCGGATAATCAAGGTCCAGATAATCAAGGTCCGATAATTCGGGTTTGACTGTAGAACAAAATATGCTATAGTTCTTATGTAATGTTTAATAAATGAGCAGGAGTGTTTTATCAAGTTTAAAACATGAGGCACAGCCAAGTGTTTTAGGACTTGATAAAACACGAATTGCGAATTTATTGAACCGCTTAAAAAGCCTTACTGTACATCTATCCATTCTTAAACCAAAATTTAGATTTTGGGTTATTTTGGCCTAGAAAATCGGATGTAAAATTTAGCTGTGTCTTTATCAGATATAAAGACACTCATTAAAAATTAATTTCTTTTGTATTTCGTTCATGAATTATTAACGAGTTTTTAAGTTTCATTTACAGCTGTTACAGCAAATTTGCACCACATGTTTCCCAATTCTGCAAACTGTGTGAAGAAAGAAGCAAAACCCCCCAATTCAGAATTTTACCTCTACAAATTCATTTGTTACCACAACTGCTAGTAATCTCACAATCTTATTGGCTAATTTGCCGTTCTCGATAAGAGTCTAGACAACGCTGCTCGTGTCAACGTGTTGCGCAATGCCTTTTCTCAGCTCGCGCTCTGAAATTAACATTTTCTTTCACACTGATATTGTGGTAAAAAACAAATCGAATGTGGTTTAGCGTTGTCTATACTCTTATCGACAACGATATTTGTCATCACAGTGGTCAAAATTTGCTGTGGACTCACAGCTTCGTGAGTCCATAACATTTTGACCACTGTGATGACGAATATCGTTGTCGATAAGAGTATAGACAACGCTAAACCACATTCGATTTGTCAAAGATTCAATACTCACTCGAAGAGGAATGCTTGTCAGAATTGAATCTGGTGTTGAAATATCTATTCGTCCTTCCTTGGTCCTCTTCAGCTGGGCAGCTACATTCAGACAATAGAAATAAAACTTACAGTAGGTTCCATGGGTACTGATTTAATTAACTCAAACAACCTGTGACATTATCGTAAGTATAGCACAAAATTTCACATCAGAGTTAACCACTGACTGGTTAGCTCAGTTGGTAGAGTACCAGACTGCCATGCGGGAGATCACAGGTTCAAACCCCAGCCGGACCAACATTCAGGGTCTTTAAATAATTTAGGGGAAAGTGCTGCCTTTGTAATGGCATCTGCAAAATTAATGCTTCTAAAGACTTTCTAGTCTTCTTGGATAAGGACAATAAGGCCGTCTCACTTGTAACTCTTCATTATTGATGCTGTGGGACGTTAAAGAACCCACACACTGTTCAAAAAGAGTAGGAGACGCAGTTCCCGGTGTGGTGGTCTATCTTTCATCTGATGATTTGGTTGGCAAATGCTCAGAGGCCAAAGTACACTGAACTCTCAGGTACCATTGCTCAGTGCCACTACAACACCAGCTCAAAAGGGATCAAGCAAAACCATAATCTTTATTATTTTGGCTATTTTTTCCACAGTTGCACAAGAGGAGAACTTGAAAAAGTTGGCCCACTTTTTCAAGTTCCAATCTGTTTCAATCCTTGCCATCCTAAGCCAAAGAGGTTTAATTATAGTTTTGCTAAATTGCTTAAAAGATTTTAAACAAAACTGGATTATTATTTTGGGGTTTTATTAGTTTCCAATATCTTTTTTCACCATTTCAAAGTAACATAGCTCCTTTAGTCCAATAATGAATACCACTGTAATGAAAACAGGATTTCCTTTAAATTTATAAAATAACCAGTGTGATCTAGAAGCTCAGCCTTGAAAGCTACCCCATTCAAGAGATTAATGTTGAATATGAAACCAGTCAACTGGTTGAGAATTCCATTTCAAGACAAAATAATACATTGTATGTTTCGATCCAGAGCTAATTTTGCACTAGCAGTGGACACAATTGTGGCATCTTTGCCAATTGTTTTTCAGGCTATATTATTTTTCACTACTGCTTAAGTAGTGCTCATAACTGCAAAGATCATTGACAACTTCATTCTTTAACCTGCAGTTCAAATGTATGATTTTCATATATTCATTCTCATATATTCAGCACTCACAGGTATCTTACAAACCAACAAAACGACCATCTGCCACTTGGCTTGTTAGCTCAGTTGGTAGAGCACTGCACTAGTGTCGAAGAGGTTACAAGTGGGTTCGACTCCCATACAAGCCTGAATTTTTTTCAGGCTTTATTTTTACTACTCCTTTAGTAGTGTTCATTACTGTGATGATCATTCACAACATTGTTTCTTTTCAGTTAAAATTACATTCATTTCTCAAAAATATGAAACATTTCTAAACCCTGAGCATTTTTAAAACATTTCAAATACACGGTGGATCTGTATATGATAAGTAACAAATTCCTAACGCAATGAACACATTTTGCCAGTCCCTTTCCATGTAATTATATCAGAGTTCTACTAAAAATACACTGCTAACTTACCAACACTCATTTTCTTGTATCTTCTTGGCTAAAATCAAATGAAATTAATAATACATTGTTAAGCAATGTCAATTAAAATTTATAGAACTCATTGCATTGATCAGTTACTTCAGCCATGGGGTCACCCACTTGAACAATGATTGTATTAACCCTTTAAGATCCAAATTCTTTGAATTATTTTAACAATTTTTGGGATCTAGATATCCCACAGTATATCAAGGCCTCCCTTGAAATGTTTGCTGCTCTGGGATACCGAGGACTCAAGTTTTATTGTGACGTCACCAATTTGAACCGTTGTTGTTTTGCTTGCAACCGTAACGAGTTGAAATCGGTAGGTACTCGGTTTATAAGTGTGTTTTTGAGCCATTTTTCACTGCAGAAGCTCCCAGACTGGTATCATTAAGCTGGAATGGAGAGTAGAGGCAAACCTCTGAACGAAGCCAGAGGTGAGAGAGAATTTCACAGCGACTGGGATGCCAAAAGTGGTCGTGTTGAGCCATAGCAGCTCAGAAGTGAAGTTCTTCTCTCTAGCCGTTCTGTGATGGATTCTTGGACCTAGCAAGGCAATTTTGGTGTCAGATTTAACTTGCAGAGAACGCAACGCGTGCCATATTTTGCCAGTAGGTCCAGATGGCTCAACACTTATGAAAAATCTATAAAATGAAGATGGCAGGACCTCCATTTCACCGTGGTATCCAAATCACCCAGAATGCAATCCGGGTGCCAAAGAGAAAAACAGAGGCTATCAAAAGTGGCTCGAATAAAATGGCTGATGCTTGACTTGTTGTAGGCGTGAGAAGAAAAATTGAAGATAAATGCTTAGTCATGAAATCAAGGTTTGCTCTCATTAGAATAATATTGTTTTTCAAATGAGATTTTGAATTAAAGAATTGAAAGCAAAGATGTGTGTTTTTTAACTTTGCTCCAGGGCGCATAAAATGGCTACTTCAGGCCTCCAGACTCCCCTAGCAAGGCACTCACATTTCAGTCAGCGTCTACATCATAAATTGGGATGCCAACTTCAAAACTTTTTGACAGCCCTGGTGGAAGGGCTGTATACTGACAGAAGCATGTTATGTAGTTATTGACTGAGTGGGAGAGCTGGACGGGAAAATATTTGGCTCAAGGTCATGGTGTATAGACCGAGCGCAGGTCGGGGCCAACCAGTCCCGCTCATGCTTATGTACATGGCCCTAATACAGGAATTCTCTCAATAGTTTTACAATGAAAGTGCATGCTGGACATATGGGTCATAAGATAATAAATTGAAATAAACTTTAACTAGTGAACTTCAGGTGCTGTTTGAAGAGAATATCTCAAAACTCACCTTTGAGTTTGTCCAAAGGTCTGAAAATTTTTCCAGCTGTTCCTTGCCATCCATGTCATCAGCGGAGCATGGAAGACTTGGAAAACTGGAACTAGCAATGGCGTTAGTTGCAACAGATGCACTCAATGGGGGGATGACTTTGGATGAAGGTTCAACAAGGACAGTGGGAGGCTTCAACTGTTAAATAATAAAAACTATGGATAAGCAAATTTCTAATTTACCGTAAGGCTTTGCTCAGCTGGTAGAGCGCTGGACTGCTGAGCGTGAGGTCGCAAGTTCAAACTCAAGACTGGACCACAAACCAGGGTCTTAGTTAGATAGTTAGATAGTTTATTAATAACTGCTTTGCAACCAGAAATTGAATTATACGATTATTTACAAAAAAGATACTATTAATAATTACATTAAAAAGACTACCAGTAATTTAAAACAAGTTGTATGTATATGAAACAAAAACTAAAAAATAAATAAATAAAGACACTATATAACATATGTCTAAAAATAAAGTATATAGAGATATAAAACTATACTAAAAATGTTCAAGCCTTAAGGGCATTAAAGGTAATAAAACTGTTATGAAATCTGTTTGTCTTGAAAACTGGCCTAAACTTCCGTGTGTTTCTTAGGTTCAAGGTACATGTGTCGAGAGCAGGAAGAAGGTCATGGAGCTTGTTCTGTTTGTTCTGTATAACTTCCTTAAATAGTTTATCAACTAGTTCCTGGCAGCGGTCTGAAAGTTTAGTTAGGCCTGATTCAACCAAAGCCTCATTATATGGGCAAAGAGGAAAAATGAAGCGCATAGCCCACTTTTGCAAGTACTCCTTCAAGCTTGTTGGAGAGGTATGTGGGCCGGAGACTGTCGTGAAAAACCGGACAAGCATACTCCGTGATCAGACGAATACAAGTGCAGAAAAACTGGACTAACTCATGGGTACTGAGACCAGAGCATTTAAGGTGAGATAAACTATGGTTGTTTACCATTTACCAGAAATTCCTGAAAATTCCAGTTGGAATGCAAATGGTAAACATTTTTTTTGGTTCGTCCCACTGGAAAATTCCTGGGACAAACAGGAGTTCTGAAAAGGTAGTCCTGTTTTCCCGGTTGGGACATTCCCGATGGATATTTGTTTACCATTTAGATTTTTCTGTTTCGTACTAGTTTCAGTCCACTTGTCTTTTGGCTGAGCGTTATCTATGTAATCAGCAAGCACAACGTGACAATCCAGAAATTTTAGGCAAATGGTAAACAAAATGTACCGTTCCTTCTGAACGAAAATTCCCAACCAGAGTTTCCGGAATTTTTTTCTATTTAATGGGAAACAACCTATACAAACGCTTCTTAAAAACAACTGGTAAGATCATGCTGGCTGTGTGCTCAACATCTGCATCAGTTCAGATGATCGCGTCACTGGGCAGTGACGTTAAGCTGTTGGCCTTGCCTCCTTCACCTCCACATGTAAAACTGGAAGGGGAGTCTCACATAAAAGAACCCACACACTGATCAAAAAGAGTAGGGAATGTAGTTCCAGGTGCTGTGGTCTGACCTCACACACATCTCGGGGGTGGGTAAAGGCTGGGTGATGGGCTGGCCACCTGTCCTCAAGAGCCTCTGCTGGTCACAGAAACCTATCAGGAAGGCCTATGCACCACTTAGTGCGGAAGGGGTAAATAATGAAATGAATAAGGCTCAGTTCAACATCGGTTATACCTTGCCGTTCTATTCGACTGTGCCAGTCAAAAAGAACAGCAAAAGTTTGACTTCGATTCAGACGTTGAACTTTACAATGACTTACTGAATGTAATGCATACATTGCAAATAAATTATATAAATTATATTTTACCCACAATTTTATGCATTCAAGCAAGTGAAGTCATACACAAATTTACTGAATCCAATCCTTCAAATCACAAAATAATATTATTGAAGAACTTCAGATCTGACATAACAACTAGTTTGTATTCAATTTGAAAATAAGAGCTTATTCATTTGAAGAAATTTGGATTTTAAAGCCAGGTTATGCCCCTTTTCCACCAAACCCTAGGCACTGTAAAACGCACCTTCCCACTGCCGTTTTTCCCAGCAGATCCTGCACCAGTCTCCACAGTTCCCACTTTGAGGTTTTTCAATACCACCTTAGGGACAGGCCTTGTACTGGTCAATCTTGGTCTTTTGTTTGCTGATGAACTACGTGGTCCCGGCTTCGGGCCACGTTTCTTCTGCAATCTCCCATCTTTGGTGAGCGGGGGCTTTGATTTTGGGTCCCTGGGCAATGGATTGGGTGGGGGTGGTTTTAGTTGTGGCATCACAATGTCATTTGTTCCCAGGGGCACCTTAACTTTTCCATTGCTAAGGTGTGGACCATTTAATCTGTCTTTGTCCAGGAAATGGCTGAATTCTGCATCATCAGCCATGTCTGTGAGATCTGAATCAGAGTCTTGAGCTGCAGAGCAGTACAAATGAAGGATGTGAGTTATCTACAGTAAAACAAACATCCCAAAATGACTTGAACCCATTACGGCTGTCACGATACATTTAAAGTGCACCTACAGCTGTAACACCATAATATTTTTTAGCTCAAATAAATCCTTGCACCTGTTTGAAATGCATTGTGCCTTTTTTCACCAAATCTTGACTAGTTGCCTTGACTTCATAGGCTGTTAAAGTTACAAAGTCTGGAACAGCCGAGCTAGTGAGGGGCTTGGATCTATTCTCGATTTGACGTCACAAGCTGATTTACATCGCAGTAAGTCTTTGTTAACATGCATGAAAAGCAGTTTGTGATGTCAAATCGAAAATAGACCCACACCCCTTCTGACATGGTCCTGTACCTACTGATGCTTCTTTTTTTTTTTGTACATTTTTGGAAATGAGGACAAAGTGTTATTGAGACAGGTGCAAAGAATTATTTTAGCAAAAAAAAATATTTTGGTGTTAGTTTAGTTTTTTCATTGGTTGCCTTAAAAAAATACCAGTTTCTCTACTTCCCAAGAAATCATTAGACATCTGCCATTAAAATCACTGGCAGAATATGTGGAGCGGTTTAAAACAACGGCAGCCTTAACCATTTCACCACCAAGAGGCCTCCCTTTGACAGGTAAAATGATCTGGCATTAGCCAGAGTAAAATCTATTATA
Source organism: Pachyseris speciosa (assembly GCA_016490735.1). Classification (NCBI taxonomy): domain Eukaryota; kingdom Metazoa; phylum Cnidaria; class Anthozoa; order Scleractinia; family Pachyseridae; genus Pachyseris; species Pachyseris speciosa. The sequence continues at coordinate 644,466 of JAEMWC010000271.1, forward strand.
AAGTCCCCCTTAATGGTGAAAGTAGACTGTGAGCAGTCCCTCATTCTTTCCTTCATTGATCTTGTGAGCGAGGAGATAGTTTTTAATCCTTTCACCACCAAGAGGCCTCCCTTTGACAAGTAAAATCTTCTGGCATTAGCCAGAGTAAAATCTATAAAGTCCTTCTTGGTGGTAAAAGCCCTGGTTAAATTTGGGGGAGGGAGGGGGGGGGAATGGACAATTTCTGTATGGCTCATTGCCATACTCATAGTAATAAAACACAGAACATATAAGCAAAACAATGATTTTTTTTATTTTAAAACGTAAAAAAATATAAAAAATTTTTCCTGTACTCAGAGCACAATTACAAGACTTAAAAAAAGTGGAATATTTTGTTCGGATCAACCAAACTTCGTCAGCCACAATGTAAATTTGAAAGTTAAGAAGGGTTATATAATGGACGCGAGGGAGCTAAGATAGTGTCATAGATTCTGGCTAATTCGAACCCATTGTCTCCGTTCAAGGAGGGCTTACGTAATTTTATCTCAATTGCCTCCCTTATGCGGCGTTTGAAAATTTCACCCATAGTCGCCAATCTTTATATGGAACACTTTGAGAGCAGAGCATTGGACACCGCACCAACCCCGCCAGCTATGTGGTATTGATATGTTGACGACACGATGACCAAAATTCATGAATACGCAGTGAGTTCTTTTTCCGATCATCTTAATTCCATCAATCCACACATCCAGTTCACTTCAGAGGAAGAAAAGAATGGCAAAATCCCGTTTCTTGACACCTGCCTTCACGTGAACGAGGATGGCTCAACGAAGGTCACTGTATACCGGAAACCGACTCACACCGATCAATATCTGAATTTTCATTCCAACCACCACTTACAACATAAAAGAGCTGTAGTTAACACTCTACTACTCCGAGCTCACACCTTGGTGTCCGAAGAAGTTGACAAAGTTAAGGAAATTCAACACGTTAAGGAAGCCTTGAAAGCCAATAATTATCCTGATTGGATGCTAACAATACCGAGCACTGGATCGGCCTCGAGAGATCCCGAAGAATCTGTTAATGAGAAGAGAATTTATGCTTCAATGCCATACATCAAGGGCATTTCGGAACGCCTCCAAAGAGCATTCAAATCACACGAGATAACACTTGTACACAAGCCTTTCAATTCCTTAAGATCACAACTAGTTCGGGTTAAGGACAAAACGGAAAATCTTAGAAAGTGTGGAACAGTCTATCATATCCATTGCGAACAATGTGACAAAGACTATGTGGGTGAAACGTCTTGTTTATTGGAAACTCGAGTAAAGGAACATCTTTCTACAAACTCGTCAGCTGTTCGTGAACATTGCCACCTCACAGGTCATTCGGTGGATTCCAGTAAAACAAAAGTTCTTGCCACGGAAAGTAACACTTTCAAACGCCGCATAAGGGAGGCAATTGAGATAAAATTACGTAAGCCCTCCTTGAACAGAGACAATGGGTTCGAATTAGCCAGAATCTATGACACTATCTTAGCTCCCTCGGGTCCATTATATAACCCTTCTTAACTTTCAAATTTACATTGTGGCTGACGAAGAAATATTCCACTTTTTTTAAGTCTTTTAATTGTGCTCTGAGTACAGGAAAATTTTTTTATATTTTTTTACGTTTTAAAATCATGAGTCCAGAGCAGGAAAACAATATTTTTCATTCTAATGATTTTTTTATTTTACCTGAAATTAGCGACATATATACCTGAAATTGATTTTTATTTATTTGCTATTAAATAAATATAGAATTACCTGACCCGCAGGTACATAGCTAATCTAGGCAGGCCGGGAAACAAGGAAATATGAAAGACTGCTAAAAAGAATATGTTGATAAGAAAATAAAGTTGAGATTAAAACGAGAACAATGTTGAGAAAAGTCGAACACTTACCAGAGTTTTCTCCTGGGGTTTCAACTCTGTTTGGCTACAAGAAAAGAATTTTCTGGTTTGAGTACAAATTAAATGAACCGCTATCCAACATATAATCACAAAACTAACTCCATTGACTTACCCCACAAAAACAACAGCCAATATTACTTACGTTGAGTCTGTAACAACTCATTCTTCCCTCAACTTTTATGAACAGATCATTTGGACCACGGGAGTGGTGATGCAGCATGGCATTCAAGCACGCTAGTGGAGCAGTACCACGACTAGAAGAATTAAGCACAGGGGTAATCAGATATTTTTTTCCTTTGCCACTATGGGTGACTACTAAGAACATTGTGCCTATTGCCAGGGTTTTCCTTTTTGGCTGGCGACCAGCAACTTTTGCCGCCTGTGAACAGCTCAGTTGCAGCAATTGTGCAATAAAGAATCCTTGCTGTCAATAATTTTCGGTCTTAAAACAAAATAGATGACCTAGATGGTTGCACCTTTGGCACTCCATTGGGAACTAACGCACCCACTATTCTCCGCCTGCTTTGCTCAAGTCGCCTGCAACTTCGTTTGAAAAGGAAAACCCTGTATTGCTACAGTATTACGATAGTCAAAATACTATTGTAATAAAAATACAATAGTGAATGTTGTAGTGTTGTTATTAGATTATGAGCTTGAGATTTCTATTGTGTGAGAGCTGATGAGGGCACAGCCCGAACCAGCTATCACACATAGAAATCAAGAGCAAATAATCTAATTGTTTTAGTATAAATCTACTTGTCAGTCAAAACTAAACAAGTAAATGATCTTTAGTCCTCCTCACAGACACTTCAAAAACGCAAAGAAGTGGCCACCATTTTGTTTTCAATCGCTACGCACTATCACAGAATAGATAGTGAGTAGCGGAGCCAATCAGAGAACAGCACTCATGATAGAACACTAGTAGATTTATACTAAAAGATGATAATTTTGGTCGATGTATTTGCCCCTCTCCCCGCCCAAAACCGAAGTGCTCCCACACGCTTGCCTTTGCTTTTTTGTTTGGTACAATTTCAAAAGACACAAGATGAGCCTTAGTGGCTACCAAGTTTGTTGACAATGTGATAATCAATTCTCCTACTTTGGGATGGAGATAATATTTGAACCACCATTTTGAACATGGATAAAACACTGGAGACATGTTCCTTGATTTCAAAACAATAAACAGAATGGACAGCAGACATCAACTAGAGCTCTAGACATTTTTCAATCAAGGAAAAAGGACTACAGGACATCATTCGAAAACAATCAGAACCATCAATAATTTAATGAAACTATCACCATTGTTATTGGCAGTTGAATTTGTGATCAAAAAATCGCTATTGGAACTCTCCCAAATGCCATGCATCTACATCTACATCTACAGTATTAATCTATAATGGTTTCCCATTACATAGATGTGGTCAGCTGAAGCTCACAGCATTTACATAGTACATAACAAGTGGAAGTTAGACAATACACATAAGTAACCCATTCTACCACAGTCTTTTTGCAGAAGAGTAAGATAGCTGAATTACTTGCATCAATAATTGGATGTATATTACACTCCTATTTACCACCTACCCCAAGAATTTTTAGTTTGAATACTTTCAAATAATTAAGCAGCCGTCGCTTAGCGACAAGCCGCTTCTTGCATTACCCGTTTTTTTTTTTTCCTCGTCGTTTCATCCGTCACTTGCCCCGTACCCCTCTCGGCCAGAGGAAGAAACAACGACAAGTAAATAGATAAACTGTTTACTCTCCAGTGACAGGACTTGGAACGCGCGACCCTCAGATCTCATCGCCCATAGTCTGCACCTTATCCGATTGCAGCACTTGCTCATCAGTTACCTTCGCTAGAGAATTTTGTAATAATTAAAGTGAGTGGTCACCAAAGTCACGAATCGTTAAAGCCTTTGCAAAAGAAATGTTAGCCGGAATTGAATTACTTCAATATACATTTCACAGGAAAGGAATTTAATTGAGAGCGTTTCTTTTGATCGCTTTTCAGCAACATATTGAAAAGGTTTGACTGAATCGCAAGAAAAATTAAGTTATAGCTTGATAAACCAAACCGCACAAAACACGCAAAGAATATTAAAGATCTTCAAAAATAATTTGTAACACGTTAGACAGATAGATAATATTTTTTTACCTGTTATATTCTTCAGGTGTAACAATTCGTTACGAATTAGCTAACTTTTATACTTTCATGCGTAGCTAAACCGCAAACAGCTTATTAAATATTCAAAACGAGTTATTTTTGGACGTGTTAAAATTAGCGTAACCTCAAACATCTCATTAAATTTTTCAGTGAAATTTGTTGGGTGCATAAAAATTTGTATCTCGCTTTATACTTATCGCTTTACAATAATTTTTGTATCTTTGCGAAACCATTTTTGCGTTGACTGTAAAATAAAACTGCCATTTCTCTACGAGTGAGTAGCAATTTTAGCATAAGACCATGGCTTTAAATGCGTTTCCGGTATACAGGTTGGTATACAACTTTACCCGAACTTGAAAAGTATCGTACTCACGTTGTATTTTCTTGTTAAGGATTAACTTTTACACCACAAGAGAGAGCAAACTATTGTGTATTTCAAGATTGAACTGTTCGTTATTGTTAAGAAAAAGAAGGGGCCATAGAATACGAAGCGATGTTTCGTGTTAGTTCACAGTCGACAAATTCACGCAAATTGAAAGGCTCTTGCACAAAAATGTTTATTTAGGGGTCAGAGTAAGAAATCGCGAAAGCCTTTCTAAAAGAAATGTTTAGTCAGAATTGAATTCCTCCAACATACCTCTTACACTGTATAGGAAACGAATTTATTAGAGCGTTTCTTGACCCGGTTTTTGATGCTAAACAAGTATTGACCGAGTGGTGGACTAAGTACTAGTGATGGTGCAATACCGGAAGTCAAACCAACAACGCGTGGCGTTTGTTTGAACATAGCTTTTCTTTTCACTGTTGGAGATATCGGTTATCTTCGAGAAACTGGTCAACGGATCTAAGACGCCGGTTTATACCAAATTCTTCGCTTTCTTTCAAATTGTTAAATCAAAGTGCCAGTGTTTTGTCAAGCTTAATCGGAAGTTGACGTTGGTATTTTGAGTAGTGAATATCCATAGAATCGGTTCACCATTTTTCCGTGTTAAATTGCAAAACCAGCTTACAATTTAAGCGATGACAAAAGGAAAAAGAAAATCAAGTGAAAAGGAATAGAAAAAAAAAACAGATCAAAGAAAAAAAACTTGATAACGTGTGGAATTGAACCAGGGGCCGTACTGCTACAGTGCGAAGAGAACGCACTAAACCACTAAGCCAGTAAACATTCCGTATATAGCACATTGAAATTTACACGTCTTTATCATTCGGAGTCACAAATCGTCTGTCATGCAAACTTCAACAAACATTGAATTACGATCGACTGGAACTATATCGTATGTATTGATCTGGCTCGAATGGTCAAAAAGGCTGCTTACAAATTCTTTGAGAATTTCTTGTTGTTTGTAACTCGATTCGTCTCCTATACAAACACAGCTTGCTTCAACCACTTCAAAATGGAATTCAATTCACACAAAGCCTTGTTAGGGACCACTGCCATAACTGAAGTTCACTTCCCAAAATCTTGAAGAAATTCTTCACCAATCCCCAATACAATTCCCCTTTGAGACGCTTTGGAAATAAAAAACATTACAGGTCAAAATATGGCTACAAACAATCTTAACTAAAATTCGCGCCTGAATTTGGCAAGTGGTTAGCTTTTGGGATGGCTTCTCTCCGGATACACCTCGCCATTCATTTGTCCAAGCGAAATGAGGTAATCTTACATTTTCTTCAAAGGCTGGTCATTTCATTCAATTATTGCAAGACTACACATGCCTCTACGTACAAACGATCTGCAAATCTACCACGAAAAAAGACGATCATCAGCCGTTGTTTAGGGTCTCAAATTGCCAGCTAAGGAAACGGCCTCTCCCAGCAGACATGAAGCGCCGCCACTTCCCTACTGTCAATCACAAGCATCGTTTCGATTCACCTCACCTTAAATCGCGTAAGCCTTCATCTTGGATAACTTTAAGGATGTCTTTGTGAGTGAGAGGGGCTACGGACCTCTCGAGCACCTAAATGCAACGGGAAAATCATTTAGTTAATACAACATCCACCGATAAGACTTAATAGAGCTTCGCAGTCAGCTGAGGTGATCTTCTTTGTGCGTCCAACGCAGTTACCTGTTTCGCCGCTTCAGCCCATGTCAAACCCTTTTTCTTCTTCGTTTCGCCTTTTTCTCCGCTCATTTCCCGAAAGACCAGTTACAACTCGATACTGCCGTGAAAATATGGCCTTTTCAAACGGAGAGATGGACTGGCATGGGCAGAATAAGGACTCCAATGTGCCGAATCAATCAGACGGTCAAACCGCCATTTTGTTTGGTGGACGAAACGAACACAACGGATCACGTGATAATGAAACAGGAAGTTTTTTTCACCAGTCTCAGTCTCATCAGTCCGAAAAAAATTGCAAGCGCGGAAACTGGGCCGAGGCAGTAGTGTTTATTTCAGTTTTTATTTATTCATTCATTCATCTGTTCATTCGGTATTATCTTTCCTTGTGGTATTCTCTAAATAGTGCACAAATAAACTTGAAACTTTGAAACTTCAAGTGCTCAAAGATGGTACAATTACAAGGTTTTCGTAAAATATTCTGTGACTTAAGTCATTTTATGTTAAATAATAAATGAGCAGGAGCGTTTTATAAATTTTAAAACACGAGGCGCAGCCGAGTGCTTTAGGACTTCATAAAAAACGAATTGCGAATTTATTGAACGGCTTAAAAAGCTTTACTGTACATCTATCCATTCTTACACTAAAATTTAGATTTTGGGCTGGATTTTGGGTTATTTTGGCCAAGAAAATCGGATGTAAAATTTAGCCGTGTACATACATACATACATACATACATACATACATACATACATACATACATACATACATACATACATTCATCTTTATTTAACAATGCAGGTTAAATGTGAATTGGCAAGACCGAAGTCCTGATGTGGACCTGCCTAACTACAGCTAATAGAATACAATCACATTAAAATATAAAATAAAAATTAGAAAAACAAGGTGTAAGTTTCTTCTTAATTACAATAAAACTTGGAAAAATTTACATACAAAACATAAATAATAATTTCGTATCTAGAAGTATAAAAAGTCATCATTTTTCATTGAAACACAGCAGGAACCTTTGACAAAATTTAAGCTATTCAGAAGATACTTATTCGCCTTAAGCCCAATCTTAAACGATTTTAAGTTTGCACATTCCTTGGCATGATGCAGAAGAAGATTCCATGCCAAGGCAGCCCTGTGTTTAAAAGAAGATCTGCCAATTTCAGATCTTGGTCTTGGCACTTCTATATTTAGAGAATTCCTTAAGCTGTAATTTATTTTTACCTTAGAAATCAAAATATTTAGATTCTCCGTATTTAGACTATGATAGGATTGATAGGTCAGAACTAGCCTCCTATGCAGACGTCTTTTGGCTCGTCACGCAATCAGAGGAAAGATTGCGTGACGAGCCAAAAGACGTCTGGTAGGAGGCTAGATCAGAACCAGCAGTCTCTTAACATAATACATATTTTATATTTATATTTTATCAAATATAAAGACACTCATTAAAAATTAATTTCTTGTGTATTTCCTTCATGAATTATTAAGGATTTTTTTTAAGATTTACAATTAAGTTATTTTTAACTGTCTTTTGAAAGAGAACCATCTGTGGAGACTGGTCTCCCCCACAATGCGTGATTTCCGGAAAAACGAATTACGGTTCCTAAAACGTTTTAGTATATCGGAAAATTAATCAGTTCAGTTAGCATAAGCTCAACGAGGCCCTGCCAGGGTGGGTGGTCCTGTGTCGCTTGTCTGAATTTTGAAATCTCCCGTGTCGGTGTTTAAATCGCTAATTCTTGGCCTTGATGTCACTGTGGGAATTTGGCCGGGAAGGATGTCTCCCGTCGGAATTTCATTTAATAATAATAATAATAATAATAATAATAATAATAATAATAATAATAATAATAATAATAATAATGACTTTATTAA
>JAEMWC010000271.1:657500-662500 GCA_016490735.1 Pachyseris speciosa
GTGTAGCATGAACCTGTGATCATTGATTCAGTGAAATGTAGAATCAACTAGCCTGAAGGGCAATTGGATAATTTCAACCCATTGTTTTCTTTGCATGCTGACCATGACTGAGAAGAAACACTAGTAGTAAATATATGGATTACCCAATTTATCTACTGTGTACAGGCATGAGACCACTAAACATGGTTATCCACAAATACCATCAAATGATGAAGACATTGCAAATGAAAGTACCAAAGAAGATTTCATCTACAATTAACACACCACTAGACTGCAGTTTGGTTTCTTTATTTTAAATCTAAATGATGCAATAAGGGAAGGGGATGCGGCGAGGCTTTTTAGATGCTTTAAGCTTGTTCTTCTGATGGAATATAATTACCAGCACTCTAAATACACCTATTTACTCTTGCATTTTTTTGCCTAGGTATTAGCACTCCTCTCTAAGGGGGAAGCCAAGCATCTTCTTGCCAACAGGTTTTTTAACAGTGAGGGGAAAAAGGGAAACAAGCCATTGGGTTTCCAAATGCAACACCTAAATTTTTCACTGAAAATGGTTTGTTATCTAGACACAAGAATTAGGAATGGTGATAACAACACTCCTTTTCATCTCAGTGTCTACGATAAGAGGGATGACTTCTCATTTCGGATTGTCAATTTTCCTCACATGGACAGCAACATTCCCGCCAATCCGGCCTATGGTGTTTTCATATCTCAATTAGTGAGATATGCTAGACTTTGCACATCGAAACTGGATTTTATTGATAGACTTCACCGACTTTCATCACATCTCCTTCACCAAGGCTTCAAATCTACGCTGCTTCGTAAATCGTTAACTAAATACTTGAAACGCCACGGTGCTATCGTTGAGAAGTATGGTGCTACACTACAGGAGATGAGATTAGCAATCCAGAGATGAGATTATATCCTTTATATTATCCTGACGCCCAAATTTGAGATCCTTGTTGCTTCCATTCATTACATTTTTATGCAAATGTGCGCGCGCAATTTTCCTAAAGTTGTGCGCGCGCTTGCTTATTTAGTTTACGTGTGCTTAGTTCGTTGTTTGGTTTACGTGTGCATAGTTCGTTATTTAACGTACTCCTATTATTTTACGTTGTTTTCCTTGCTAATACGTGTTGTCAATAACTGTGCTCACAGTGTGGGTGGCTCCTCCTAAAATGTTCTGCAATTGGTATAGGATTTGATGGAGCCGAAACCAATTGTGGAATTGCACACATTTCAGGTATCCTACTGATGAACAGTTATTACACGTAGATATTTTTAGAAGCAACAATTGTTTGCGGTCTGTCACCTTTGAATTCTGAAATCACTATTGGGAAAAATCCCAAAAAGATCGGCTCAGAGGGTGGCACATTCCCTTGAGAGATATTTACTATGTTATCAGTCAGTCATAAGGCCTCTGGGAAGAGATGGTTGGTCTACCACCCAACCTTGACCCTGAGATGTATGTTAAGACAGAGCACAGAATTCGGGAACTATGCCGCCTACTCTTTTCATCAAGTGTGTAGGTTCTTTTATGTACCCTTCATGTTTAAATTACGTGTGAGGGTGAAAAGGCCAATACTGTAGACTATAATCTCACTAACCAATGACCTGATCATCTGACCTGAGACAGATGTTGAGAACCCAGCCAGCTTGATCTAAACAATTATTTTAATTAACACCATGGTTTGATCTGGGATTCAAACCAGCAACCTGTTCCTCAGCAGTCCAGTGTTGGGCAGTATGCTGTTATTCTGTAATTCATCAACTGAATGAAGAAACAACTTGGTACAGGAGGGGTAACTATAAGGACATCTAGCTTTCATCAGGTTAATCTTTCATTAACTCAACAAAGGCCTGTACTGCTTATGTAGTACAACAGTCTTTGTGGTGCATTTCAAACTACTGCACCTTGCACTGAGAATTTTTGCAATGGGAGTTCAGTCATGTTTTACATTTTTGTGGAGGATGTCAATGACCTTGTCATTCAACAACAAAAACAACAACAATGTACTCCTCTAAGCTCTATTCAATTTATTTCCTCTATTCTCATGTAGATTTCTCTTGCTACAATTTACGCTGGGGTTTCAAATAATTGGGGGAGCAGGGTTGGCGCAGTGGTGAGAGCACTCGCCTTCCACCAATGTGTCCCGGGTTCGATTCCCGGACTCGGTGTCATATGTGGGCTGAGTTTGTTGGTTCTCTACTCTGCTTCGAGAGGTTTTTCTCCAGGTACTCCAGTTTTCCCCTCTCCTCAAAAACCAACATTTGATTTAATTTGATTTGATTTGAGATTTGTGATTAGTAGGCGAAGAGCTACCTTGTGGAAGTACTACTAATAAATCGTATTATTATTATTATTATTATTATTATTATTATTAATTCACTGGTTTTTCTGAGTTAAATGTATTATGCACATGTCATCGGCTTCCCCGTGGGGTCAACCCCCGGGACTACCAGGGAGATATGTGGGGGAATACAAGGAGATGGGTGGGATTATTTGCCCGAGGGTAGTGGAAAATCTTGACATTGTTTTACGATCAAAGATTAAGGGGTGGGGGAATTCACAAGTTTGAAAAGGATGTCACAGGGATTTTCAGCTGAGAGACACCTCACCCAGGGGACTTTGTCTTGAGAGATTCCCCAACCCCCCTGGGGAAATTCCTCAAGTTTGCTTGAGTGATTTTACAATCCCCCTGGTTAGCCCGGGGGTCGACCCCACGGGGAAGCCGATGACATGTGCATTACTATCAACAAGATAATTGGCACTTTTATGCTCTCCTCACGAAATTTTGTTAAGTGTAAAAATTGACAAATATTCAATTTAAGCTTAAATTTAATCTGGAGAGACTGACGTCCACTGTGACGTTCCTAAAGCCCTTCCATCGAACTCTTTCTATGGCCGGTCATTCTGCTATTTATGTTTTTTTTTTTTCATATCAAGACACATGTATTTTATTACTCCCTAATAAGAAAAACTTTATTATTGGTGGTGTGAATTACCCAACAGTGTTTTAGTTGTTGTTCCAGAGGCGAACCTACATGCAAATAATAATTTATTAACTTTACGGCCGTAAAAGAATGGTACAAAACAAATTTAAAAGAACTTACATTAAAAGCTTTCAAAATGTTTGTCGTACTCTCGCATCCTAACACTGAAACCAACGTGTCTATGATCTTGTACTTATCAGCTGAGCTTCGATGTGTCTTGCTTCTCGTTGAATTGTTCTTGAATACAAACCAGCCAGCTTCCAAGTCTTTATACCGTTGTCAGGCTTTCACAAACACAAAAGATAATGTTCGAAATAGAGGAATAACAGAGGGACTCGTCAGAACGTTTCGTCTTTATCATTCTTCATGAAGATCATTCCGCGAATCTTTTAAGTGATTCCAGTATGTACATCAAAAGCAAAGCTAATAAACTTTTCCCTCTCCGCTAATTTACATGAAAATAGAAAGGCTCTGTTGTTTTGTGTTATAAAACTAAAAAGAACTTGAGATTACTCATTGTCCGTAATGGCGGCTCAGTCGCGAGAGAATTTCGCGAGAGCCTCGCGAACACGCTTCTTAGTGACTTCCGGTTATTGAATCAGCCAATCAGATTTCGTCCAAATTCTGGACGAAGCCACAGACTCCGTGAGACTTTGTATCAGGCCCAGTTGTAGCGAGCGCCGAGATAAGAGGACATAAGAGCGATGCTTCAATTGGGCCTGATCGCAGGTTACTGAGGTAGTGGTGAGAGTAGAAGGAGGAATTAGCTTGCGGAATGGCATGTGGCATGACTTGCGGAATCGCATAATTATGCGGAATGTAATATATGCAGACTGGCCCCTAATTCAACTGAAAGATTCAATTATTCTACAGCCTAACACGAGAATAATCGCAAGCTAGTTGCCCATCTCGGTCACAACTACCCTCCACCGGGTTTGCTTTCGTATAAACATTACACTTATGAACTCTTGAGGTTTGATTAAATTTACTTTGAGTTTTGCTTTCCTAGGATTAGTCTGTTCGGGAATGATATTTGTACGAATCGTTCGCGGCCACGAGACAAGCGAGCTTCTTGTCCTGATCTTGTCAATTTCACCGTGTAGGTCAAACTTGTGGTAGTTTTGAAATGGATTAAATTAAATTTTATTTTTCCGAGGTCGATTGTAAGAGATTTAAGAACGGAGCCTCTTAAAGGCTTATTATAGTCTTAAGAGTTTTACAAGAGTCAGAAGAGTCTCACATCGGTCGCGCTGCTAATCTGTTGTTATGATATAACTGAAATCGGTGTTCGCGTTCATGAGTCCCTTCGGCGAAGATCGAGCGAAAAAGGAGGAAAATATAATCAGCTGCGAACGCACTAGCAAGCTCAAGATAAATCACTTCAAGGGTTCATTTGATCAAAGCAAGCCCCGTGTAGAGCAGTGCTCTACACCAGTGAAAAAGTCCTCGGTCAAATTCAATTCAGTTGTTTTCGAACATTTTGTTAATAACATAGTAAGCCGTTGTCTATCGCCCTCACCGTGATCAACAACTCGCCCCTTCTCTAGATAATAATTTTAGGTTAAAAATCTTGATCTGGCCTACTGGAACTCGCGAAATGTTATCAATCGCGTCTGACAGCCCAACACCGTGAATAGTCGTAAGCTAGTTGCTGATCTCGGTGACAACAAAATGTTGAAAAGAAATTGGATTTTACCGAGAAAATTTTCAATATGGAGCTACATGGCCGGCTTGTGCTTTGATAGACTTGATAAAAATATTTTACAAATGAACCCGCTTGCCGCTTGAAGTGATTTCTCATGAGTTTGCTTTCATATGATTAGTCAGTTCGCAACTGATTATATTTTCCTCGTTTGTCGCTCGATCTTCGAGAGTTCAGTTATTCATATCATATGATCCGTGATGAGAACAAAAGCAGCGCGACCGATGTGAGACTCTTGTAAAACTCTGAAAACCATAATTACCCTTGCTAGAATCCGTTCCTAAATCGCTTGCAATCAATCCCG
>JAEMWC010000271.1:667500-677500 GCA_016490735.1 Pachyseris speciosa
GGACTAGTTTATTCAGCAAGTTTTTCTTGCACACGCTAGCTAGTCAACTGAAAGCGAAAAATACACGTGTGGGCCTCCTATATAACGACTTAAAAATCGAATGAGACGAAAACAGAAACAAGAAAGCTCTAGAATATAATATTGATGTACTTACAATTCTGTACGGCGTTATCCCGCTTAAGACTAACAATTTTCCAGCTTTGTTCAAAGGCGTAAAACACACTTTTCCGATAAAGCTGTTCTTAAATGATATTCGATTCCCAACTAGTGCTGACTTTAACCTTAGTCACGAACCTGAACTAATCTGATTGGCCTGAAATGGCGGGACAGATCACGTAACAAAACAAAGACTTAAAAGCCCACGTTATCCACGTTAATAAAATTAAAACATCTGTTAGCGAAGTGCAAAACACTCGGCCCCAGTGCGGAAATTAGGGCCATAATTGAGCAGCGATAAAACAAGCACGGAGCTTGACTTAACTATAAACTAACAGTTCAGCGTTCTATACTTAGTTCTTACTGTTCCTTTCCGCAAAAATCTTCTCTTGTGGCAATGACACAAAGCTTATGGATTGGCCGGTCGTACTCGCCATTTTGGGTCTTGATGCGCACCTTCCTCACTAAACCGTCTTTGCCGGGGAAGACGTTGGTAATTAGCGCCATCTCCCACTGCGTCCGTTTGCGATTTGGGTTAAGTTCGAGAACTAAATCCCCGATTTTGACGTTCTCTCTTGTCTGGAACCACTTGTTTCGCGGCAATAGTGTTGGTGCGAAATATTTCATCCAACATATCCAGAATTCGCCAACTCTGTTTTGGACGCTTCTCAGCAGATGTCTCGGATTGATTCTGGCATTTTCGAGGCGGCCATGAGCTCTGCCCCTCTTCGTCCATACTGGCGATCAACTTCTTGTCGAGGCTCTGTACATTTATGTGCTTCTGGCTCCATTTTAAGAGCTGTACTTCTGCTTGCCTGAGTTCCTGGACAGTCAAGGAACCGTTGGGCGCGTCCCTGCGTCTTGTACGTTCAGCAAAACGATGTACGTAAGCCAGGACTCTGCGTGCCTTTGTGAACGTTGAGCATCTTTCCAATAGATTGGAGAAAATGGAGTTACCCTCCTTTCCTTCTGAGACGGATGTGGCATGAACGTCTCTGGTGTTTTCTTTCCCCTTGTCAATTTGTTTTGGTGTAGTCTTCGTTTCTTTCAAGGCGTCTTCTCGTTCCTTGTAAGGACTCTGATCATCTTGGAATTGAGGCCATTCCTCTTCTGGTAATTTAAGAAACGGTGGTCCCGACATCCAGCTTTTGAGGTCCCCAGGCGAAATTCCTCTGGTAAGGGCGTCTGCTGGATTATACTTCGATTTGATGTAGCGGAACTGCTCTGATCCTACTGTTTCCTGGATTTCTGCCACTCGAACTGACACAAATGGTCTAAATTCTCTGGGTGGAGTCTTGATCCATGAAAGAACTGCCCGAGAGTCTGTCCAGAAGGTCTTGTCGAAGTCTTTGAAGTTAACAAAGCTCAGTGCCTCTTGGCACGTGTTGTAAATCCTTGTGAGTGCTAAGCACCCCAAGAGTTCAAGTCGAGGGATGGTTTTTTGTTTCAGCGGAGCAACAAAGGGTTTGACAATCACCGGGATGCATTGATAGCTTTCATCATCTAGCTTCCAGCGGAGGAAAATGCCAGCACCATATCCCAGTTCTCCTCCATCCGCAAAGCCATGTACTTGAGGTGAACCAATTGCTCCCGATGGCTTGAGTTTGCGGTCAAACTTGAAGGTTAGAAGTTGATTTATGGCTTCTTCGTTCCCCTTCCATTTTTGTTGAGTTTCTTCTGAGAGGACGTCGTCCCAACCGTATCCCGCACTCCACAGTTCTTGCAGATCAATTCGGAACTTGAGCGTCACAGGTGCTACGAGGCCAATAGGATCCCACACTTGGGCTAGAAGGGCGAGGCAGCTTCTCTTTGTGAAGTCTTCGTTCACCCTGACAACTGAATCTTTCTTCAGGCAGAAGGTGTCTTCATGCTTGTCCCAACGGTGGCCAAGCAAATCTGTAAAGCGCTCATCACCACTAGTTTCGTCAACTTCCGGGCTGTTCGAGTGCCATGCTTTGATTTGGAACTGACCCTTTGCTAGTACCTTGTCGATGGTACTGGTTACATGCTTGACCTCTGTTGTTGATGGTCTGGATCCACCGATGTCATCAACGTACGTTCGTTCTTCGAGTTCCTTTGCAGCCTCGGGGAATTCAACTTGCGAAGCTTTCGCTAGGATCTTGATAGCATTTGATGCGATATCAGGAGCTGGCTTGTCCCCAAAGTTCAGCCGAAGCCACTGGTACACGGTGGGGGGTTCGTGCTGGTTCTTTCTCCACATGAATCTATGAAAAACCTGATCCTCCGGGTGTACTAGCACTTGGTTAAACATCTTACGGATGTCTCCAGAGTAGGCATATTCATCCCAGCGCCATGCTGTCAGAACATTAGGCAGACTGTTGATGTAATTCGGACCTTTCTCTAAATGGTCATTCAAGGAGAGACCATCGTGTCCTTTGGAGGAGGAGTCAAACACCAGTCTGACTTTAGTGCTCTTTTCCGGAGTAAACACGGCTTGCAGTGGCATGTACCATTCTGGTTGACTGTGATTAACATTCTCATGCGGCACTTTGATAGCAAAGCCTTGTTCCACCAGCTTCCGAACTTCCTCATCTACGACCTCAAAGCAATCTCTCTTCTTAAACGATTTCTCCGCCGAGTACATTCTCTTCAAGGCAAGGTCATAATTGCTTCTTTTCGGTGGCCCAGCTTCTTTCCATGGCATTTTGACTTGCACCCTTCCATCCACCAATGTAGTCGAGCTTGACAGGGCTTTCACGAACTTGTTTTCGCGTAGAGCATTTTCACTGCAGGTACAAAGCTCCGTTGGTCTGACTCCTAAGAAGTCTTGTTGAACGAGTTTCTTGATGTCATCGACAGCACTCAAAGTAGCAATGTCTACTGATCTGATTTCAGACATGCTGTTTGAACCGGAGTCGACTTGCCCCAGAATATACCAGCCGAAACAATTCCGCTTTGCAATAGGTTCTCCGGGGTCACCGCTAAGCGTGTGGATGTCGATAAAGGCGTCAACGAAGTCAGTACCAACGAGGAGGTCGACGGCACCACCAGAGAGATGTAGCTTATCTGCTATTGACTTTAGATGGGCGTAACCGTCGATGGATTTGCGTGGTACATTCTTGGCGTTGCTACAAGGCTTTCGAACTGTGTGCACTTGAAGATTCTTCACAATATCTTCATCGGTGGGTGATACGATGTCAATCTCTATCATTTCGGAAACTTCTGCTTTCTTCTGTCCTCCAGCTAAGTTCATTGTAAGGTGTGTCTGTGGACCGGACAGCCTTAGCTGTTTTGCAGCCCTTTTGGAAAGAAGACTCGTGTTTGAACCAGTGTCCAACATGGCGAGTAGCTCTTTGAGGTTTCCATCGCAATCTCTAATCTTGATTTTCTGCACTGGGCAAATTCCAAGAACGTTTCTGACGTCACTAGTCTTCTCATTATCGCTTCCTTGGATGCTGCGGTTCTCAACCACAGGTGGGGTGACTTGACTTGTGAAGATCGGTGCAGCGGGCCTCAAGTTGGATTCCAACGGTTCACTCTTTTTTTCATTGTGCAGAGAACGGTGATGATTCTTCTTGCACTTATCACAGGATGTACCGTCAGCCTTTTTGCAGTCATTCGTGTGATGTGACACTCGAAGGCATTTCCGGCATCTTCTATTCTGCCTCACGATATCCCATCTTTGTTTTAGAGACGATTTGTGATAGACAGGGCAGGAAGAAAGAAGATGTTTCGAATTACAACCAAGGGGGCATGTTTCATCATCTGTCAAACTGATGTCACTGGAATGCTGATACGATTTCCTGTGAGAAGGCGGGTCTCGACTCCTGTCACTTTCCGTTTCTGTCTTGCCTCTGGATCTGAGAGATGCTTCTTGGTGGAGCCAAGTTACTAAGTTTGTGACGTTTTCTTCTTCCTTTCGACGTTTCATTTCTCTGCCGAACTCTGCATTATCTTTCGGATCCAGGTTGGACAAGAGCCTTGACATGAAGAACGGCGCTTCAGACGCTTCTTGAACTGGGTATCCATTGTCCTCCATGTCACTCACATTCACAGATATCGAGGTTGCATAACGAGCCAGACTCTTGGGGTCGTTTCTAACTACACCATAGTTAGTGACCTCTGCAAGGAGCGCATCCATCAGTTTCCTTCTGTCAGCGAATTCAATGTCAAGAATTTCCCACGCTCTGTCAATAACTTTGCAAGTCTTCACCTGCTCTGCCCACCAAGATCCTCTCGGCAATGCCTTACGGAAGCGTTGGAGCTGCTCATCTTTGTCTTGTTCGTATTTGTTCATCCAGTGGTTGAACTCTTTTTTCCAAGTGATGTACGTTTTTCGGGATCCATCCCATGACGGAACCGATAACCTTTCTAGGCCACTTACCGGTACTTTGGATTTGGCGGCCATATTTTGAGCCATCTGTTTTACTGCAGTAGCTACTTCTCCAAGAACTGCGGTGTTCTCAGTGGTATCTTGTAATTGAGGAATGCTAAGTTCCTTTTCGTAACTTGCGTATTTTTGTAAAGTTTCTAAATATCTTTGTTTAATGTCATCTCCAGATTTCAGATTATTTGTAATTCGTTCATCTTCTGAAGTGACCTCTTCTTCAACGAATCTGTCAGCAATGACCTCTATTTGTTTCTTAATCCCCTAACTTGTACTTTGACTCAATCTCCTTAAATACGGTTGATAATAACTTCAGGTCGGGTTTCACTGAGTAAAGTGCTTCAAATTCGTCGAACAATTCATAAAGGGCAAGTTGGAAAATCCGGAATCCGGAATTTCCACGGAATTCCGGCGGAATTCCGGCGGAATTTTCTGGACTGTCTTTTTTTGACTCAAAGTGATTGAAGATACTCCGAATATACTCCGAAGATTTTCCGATGACTGTACGAACTCGGAATATACTCCGAAGATCATCCGGGGATTGCCGAAGATCCCTGAAGAGCAATTGAACCGCTGAAGAGAGATGGCGGACATAGTCGGACACTTCCGAAGATTTTCCGAAGATTGCACGAGCTCCGAATATACGGCGAAGATCATCCGAGGATGGCTGAAATCAGGCGAAGTTCCTTGAAGGACAACTGGACCGCCGAAGAGGGATGAGGATGTTTCAAAAGATTTGTGGGGACAAATTGATTTGACTGGTCTATTTTTATGAATATTTCTATGTAAGTTGCACCGGGGACTTTTGACAGTGAGTTTTAACCTAACCTAGTCGAAAGTATTCCCCGGCCTTTAGGAGAATAATAAACAGCAAATCATACGTCAGAATAAAGGTTAACATGAAGACCGGCCCTTTAACTGAGATCTCCATAACCGGAACCCGGAATCCCGAATTTTGAGAAGTCTGATTGTTTTACTCAAAATGATTGATCAGCCAGTGAAGATATGCCGAATATAATCCGAAGATCATCCGACGATTGTCGAAGTCTGCCGAAGAGGGATGCATTCTTTACATTCCTTCGTATAATATCTAGAATGGTACGCCGTTTGGGTGTTTTGAGTTTTAGTTTTCTGGTCACGTGACAAACCGAACATGGGTGTTACTTAAAATACCGAAAAAACACAGCCGAACGGCTTCTCTGTGCAAGTTAGGGTTTCTAAGGTCGGACGGTGGTGATCTTTCCATACTAATTTAGTGCCCCCTCAAAGTATATTCATTGTACCCTTTTGATGCCTATGGAGATCTCGGTTAACTAACTAGTTTAAAGAGAAACTCACTGTCAAAAATTCCGTGCAACTTAAATAGAAATATTCATAAGAAAATAGACCCGTCTAATCAAATATTTGACAATGCAAATCTTTTTAAAAATTCCAGTATTCTTCACAAGTCTGGCATGTCTGACATGTCTGGCATCCCTCTTCGGCGGTCTAGTAGTCCTTCAGGGAACTTCAGCTGATTTCAGCTATCCTCGGATGATCTTCGCCGTATATTCGGAGCTCGTGCAATCCTCGGAAAATCTTCGGAAGTGTCCGAATATGTCCGCCATCTCTCTTCAGCGGTTCAATTGCTCTTCAGGGATCTTCGGATGACTTCGGCAATCCCCGGATGATCTTCGGAGTATATTCCGAGTTCGTACAGTCAAATCTTCGGAGTACATTCGGAGTATCTTCAATCACTTTGAGTAAAAAAAAAACAGTCCAGAAAATTCCGCCGGAATTCCGTGGAAATTCCGGATTCCATGTTTTCCAGCTTACCTTCATAAAGCGCGTGTTTAGCGTTATCTCTTTTCCCAGAGAGAATCTTGATATCCACTTTGGGTGGCATTGTGTTTGATTAAATTCTTGTGGTTACTAGAACTTCCTTAGCCTCGTTTTCATGCAAAGTTTTTTGCGTGCGGCGACACTCTAATGTTGTAGTAAAACAAGGCGGTATTCATAAACTCGTAAGACAAGAAATAAAGTGAATCGGAAAATTTCTACCTTTGACTGAGAAGTTTTGCCTTTGACGATGTGCGGGTTTTCAAAGACGGTCGGTCGCTCCTTTAGGCTGTCAGTTGTCCTTGTTTCCCTGCCGTCTCGATGGCGTGATGACCTTTGACGTGTATCTTCTTCTTGTGAAGAATTTTGACTGTTTCGCACCACGGTTTAGGGCACTACTGTTTTTGAGGATACACCGGGAAAATAGAGTCCTCAGGATCAACCAATGTTTTTGGACTAGTTTATTCAGCAAGTTTTTCTTGCACACGCTAGCTAGTCAACTGAAAGCGAAAAAATACACGTGTGGGCCTCCTATATAACGACTTAAAAATCGAATGAGACGAAAACAGAAACAAGAAAGCTCTAGAATATAATATTGATGTACTTACAATTCTGTACGGCGTTATCCCGCTTAAGACTAACAATTTTCCAGCTTTGTTCAAAGGCGTAAAACACACTTTTCCGATAAAGCTGTTCTTAAATGATATTCGATTCCCAACTAGTGCTGACTTTAACCTTAGTCACGAACCTGAACTAATCTGATTGGCCTGAAATGGCGGGACAGATCACGTAACAAAACAAAGACTTAAAAGCCCACGTTATCTTAAATAAACGAAAATTGCCTAATAAAATTAAAACATCTGTTAAAAACAGATGTGTAGCGAGTTTAAACAAATTCTATGAAAACGATTTCGAGAAATTTTCAGCTGAAGTTTTCGACTGTTAACATCAAACAAATCGAGTCGCTGTAGCATATGTTCCCCGGGCTTACAGGAAGAGCATTTAGAGCGAATGTTATTTTTATACATATGAACTACATTTCCTGAAATGTGGGACAGAATGGCTCTTCCTGTAAGCCCGTCGAACTTATGCTACAGCGACTAGATTAGATTTGTTTAATGTTAACAGTCGAAAACTTCAGCTGAAACTTTCTCGAAATCGCTCCTGTAGAATTTGTTTAAACTCGCTACACATCAGGGAAACTATCTAATCTATCTAATCTATCCGTTGACTTCACAATTGGAAATACGATATTGTCTTTGTGCAAAAGAACTAATACATTCAAGTTTAGTTAATAAGCAATATACACCACAACATTCTATGGTTTATAGGCTCGCCTGAGGCTATGTCTACACTATGCCGGATAGCATTTTATGCCGTTGTGAAAAATACTACGGCGTGGTGTGAACGGCAGTGACCCAAAACCGCCGCTATCTTTCCACTAGAATCCAATTTTTGCTCCTCGTTGTTGATTTCCGTTTCGGTTCGATTCTCTGTTCACACTACTCCAGAAATTGTCACGAAAACCTATCCGATATGTGACGATTCACTTTCAAGACCGCAGCGGCCCAGCATCGCTCCGACGCAAAAATCGTGTCGAAATCATCGTTTTGAATGTGAACAAAAGCCCTATCCGGTATGGTTTTCGTGCCGGCACAAGAGCTATCCGGTATAGTGTAGACATAGCCTCAGGCTCGTGATTCACGAATTCTTCGAGTGTTCTTCCAACATCCCAAGTGGTTTATCAGCCTATAAACCATAGAAACTTGTGGTATATTGCTTTTATACAATAATTCAGAAGACGCGCGAAATTTCCATGAGTTTACTGGTACAATAAACCATAACTGATTGACCAATCAGAGCGCGAATTAATTTTGGTTATTATATAATTTCTTAAACATTAGACAACGATTTTGAATTTCGGCAGAAACTTCTGCCTTCCTCAGTGCAAGTGTTATTAAGGCCTGTTTACACAGGCGATTTTTGTCGTGCTTAAGTTGCAATTTCAAACTCGCACGAGTGTGCGATTTTCAGTGCAATTTACCGCCGTGATATCGCTAGGGTTTCCAACTTGCTCGAAACATGATGCAATTTGCAGCGATTTTTTTTTGGCAAAACCTTGTTTCGTGAGCTAGTTGCATCTCATATCGCCGTGTGTCTCGGCAACAAATTCCACTAAAATTGTGCTGAAATCACACTTTGTTTATGAGGTTGCAACTTGAGCGATGCAATTCAGAATATAAATGACTGGTAGGTGTACCGAATTTATACTGGACACGGATGACTCGTTAAGACAAATTATCCGTAGACCGATGAATTATGGACCAAAAGCCGTCTTCGGTTGATTCGTCTGTTGTAATTCGTTGCTAAATCGTCTTCGAAATTTATACCAAGCCGGACGAGTAAGGTGGTTTTCACGTTAAGTCATCGCCGCCATGCTGGTGGACGTAAACAATAGACCTCTTATTAGCTCCTTTTTTGAGATTGGCTGCAAACCACCTACCGGTATTCGTCTGACGAATAATTTAATCCTTCTCTAATCTAAATTTGCTGTCATTGACAAGAAAGCAGAACGTGCGATTGGCTCATTGCGTTGTTTTCGGTCATTGTGATTGGTCAGAGTAAATGCTTTGGTTTTGATTGAAAACCGATCTTCCGGTCAAACAAAACCGCATTATGTTTGAAGTGAATAAAACATGACGTAGTCTGGATACCAGCAATTTGCATTTGAAATGTGTTACTGATCCAAATAAATTTGCTTTGTCAGTCATAATGTTGTGGGCAGTCGAAGCAACTTCTCTTTTCACTTTCGCCAGAGAAGAGGAATAAACTGATGTCCATAAGAGGAAAATTAAGAAAGCCCCGTCGTTTAAAGACTGCTACGGACAATTAAGAACGTGAGTAAAGAACCTCTTGCTTATTAGCTAGAATATTTGAAGGCGTTGCGAAAAGTCCACAGTAACACCCTGAATGGTGATCTGTTGCCACATGACACATTGACGGTCGGTGAATTAAGCCGACCACCAAATCTGAAGGCACCAGAGATACAGGTTTACTCCTTGAATATAAAAAGGTGTTGCTTTCTTCTGTCCGTGAACAGACAAAATTTCCGGTACGCGCGAAGAAAGCCGAAACACACCATGTCATAGAACATCGTTAGAAACTGAAAACTAACGCGTTTGGCTGCGCTTATAGATACACCGGTCATAAAACCGCTTTGTTTCCATAAGCTATGGGCTCTCACCTGTCCCCGGGATAAAATGAAGTTAAAGGAACAGCATCCCGATTCTGCAATGCTCAAAATTTGGATTTTTGTTCATTCTGTCGCGAATACACCATTTTGCTAATGATCAGTTCCTGGTGAATTATGGGTAGATTACAGTCCTTTGTGGGGGCAAACGGCCATTTGACCGTTTGCCCCCACAAAGGACTGGATCGACCCACAATTTACCAGGAACTGGTCATTAGCAAAATGGTGTATTCAAAAGATGCGAGAAGAAAAAAAATCGTTCAAAAATCCGTTTTGCATCGTGCTCAGTTTAGTTCGATATTACCCTAAATCTTCTCAGAATATAATTATAGATTAATGATACATAGTTCTTGTTGACTCAAGCAGTTTAAGGCCTGGGGTTTAGAAATATCTTCAGAAATATGGTTAATTGCCAATATCTTTCTCCA
>JAEMWC010000271.1:690000-727500 GCA_016490735.1 Pachyseris speciosa
GCGAGCCAACTGGCCGAATGTGAGAATAGCCACGCGTGGAATTGCCTGCGTCCTTAGGGTCATGTCTTTGCGAATGTAAATTGCCCGAAAGCCCAAACGAAAGGGATGAACTTCTTTTTGAAGTGTCTGGCACTTCTTTGAAGGGTCTAGGCATCATCAGTATGGCATAGCTAGTACAAGGACCTGGGATCTCACTTGAAAATAACAAGAGATAAAAACACTAATTCCTTTTGTTTCGGAGACGCCCCTGTGCACTAACGTTGTGTCAGAAAGTACAAAGCACCGAAAGCATCTAGGAAACTTGGAGAATGAGTCCGTTCATGAACATAACGGACTTGCCGGAGTAGCCTGTTCCAGACGTTCGGGTTATGGAGAGCGGTGAAGTTCGTCGCGAGAATCAAAGATTTTGCAAGTGAGGGGGAAAAACGAGGAGAGTCTGTAATCCTTTTTCCCGCCGACTTGCAAAAATCTTTCATTCTCGCGACGACCTACGCTGCTCCCCATAATCTGAACGCCTGGAACAGACTACTGCTGGAGGAAAGGATCCGGCGGAAGGTGAAGTTCAGATTCTTGTACACTTTCATTTCCGTTTGCGGGCTTCAATATCGACACTGTTAAACGTTTCTTCCACATGCGGGATATTTCACTTAGGAATCGGAAATTATTGATTTTAACCTGCAAAATGCGCCTAAATTTTATTGTCCTCTCACTGAAAGGAATGTTTTCTATTGCTTTACCAGAGAAATAATTGGTCCGTCCGTTACCATTCAAAATGGAAAGACACGAGCAAACGAAAAAGAGGGGAGCTCTTCGAACGATTTACGTGCTGTCTATCGTCCCGGTCGTAGTTGTCTTGGTTTCGTTTGTTGCATGGAGACCTCTGTTACCTTCACATTTGTGGAGATACACAAAATTGATCATTTCAGAAGTTATAGATAATAATCAGAGATTTTTGGACAACGAGCTGCAGACTGCATCTAAGGAATGGAGATTGTTTGAGCTGGAAAGTCGTTTTGGTCAAGAGTGGTGCAGAGAAAACGTCGAGTCGCGAAGTGATGTAACATGGCTGACTGTCGTGGTAAACGATGACTTCATTGCCCCTGCCCTGGTCCTGGGTCATTCGATTCGTACATTCTCCTGCTACCACAACATGATTGCGTTTATTTCGGCTAAGGTTAGCGAGAGTGCTTTGAAAGCTGTCCAAAGTGTGGGCTGGGAGACTCGTATAGTTGAAGAGATGGACTGTGATTGGCTGGATGCCAAAGTAGGCGGCGATCGCAACAGCGGTTTCTTTGGGAGACCACTTGGACACAGAATTCGGGGCACACATACCCGATTCCATGCCTGGAACTACACAGAGTTTTCCAAGATTATATATCTTGACGCTGATCTCATGTTAATGACCAATATTGATGAACTTTTTCACGTTCCAGACGACTTCGCGGCTGTTCCTTGCGGCAGGCCAGGCACTCTTGATATATGCTTTAACGCAGGACTAATGGCGTTTCGACCAAATTTCAAGGATTACCAGGAAATTCTAAGACTGTGGTGGGAAACCACGGAGAAAGACACTTGCCCCGATGACCAAGAATTACTTGCGATGTATTTCATTGCCTCTGGTAACTGGAAAGCACTGCCTTATGCTTACAACGTAAGACGTCACGTTTTCAGACCCATGAAATCCTTTCATTTTGCCTGCTGCAGACCAAAGCCATGGTCTGCAGACTGCCGGCCAAGCAGAAAAGAAGCCATTGATTTCAATGGGCCTGTTCTAGTTCCTGATGACTTGGTGTTAGTTTTCTGGAAAAATTTCTACAAGCTACTAGATAAGTACAAGTTGGAGGAATGGTGGAGATCCACAAACTTGTTCCGGCCAAAACAGGAGTTTGGATATATCCCCTATGCTGAATGCAATAACATTAAACTACAAAGATAAAGTAACTAGACATGTCTTGTTCAGGATTCATTAATGAATAAACCATGATTCGGAGCGACGACTGCTGCCTTTATATACTGTTTGTTGTAGCGCTGTAACCAACTGACCTACCAAGCAACTTTCGTGATTTTGCGCTGTCTATACTCTTATCGACAACGATTTTCGTCATCACATTGGTCAAAAACTTGTGGACTCACGAGGCGCAACCGAGTGAGTCCACAGTAACTTGTGTCCACTGTGATGACGAATATCGTTGTCGATAACAGTATAGACAACGCTAAACCACATTCTATTTGTTTTTTACCACAATATCAACGTCAAAGAAAATGTTAATTTCAGAGCGCTAGCTGAAAAAAGGCATTACGCGACACGTTGATGCGAGCAGCGTTGTCTAGACTCTCGAGCCATTTTCTGGCCAGATTCTAGCCAAAAGGAACCAAAACTGCCCAAAACTCTGTTTGCTGTGCCATTTCTTCCTGATGCATAATATTAGCTTTCCAAGAAAAGGGAAGCGCAGAAAACAAACTTTGAAAAGTTTCACCGGCCGCTCTCCTTCCACCTTTCTTTGTTGCCTCGCTTTCTTTTTCTCTTGCTGGGCATTTCCTGGGCTTCCTTTCGGTGGGAAAAGATTTGTGGAAAACTTTTAGGATCATAGGATTAGGTGGAAGGAAGTGCAGGTGGGTAGTGAAGCAAGATTTTCATTCAAATTTTCGGCTCAACGTCACTTGGTTTTTTCGCGTTTTCTCCGGCCTGCCCGGAAGGAATCGTGCTCATTTGGGTATAGTTTGAAAGATCTCTTCCCCCTACACATGCTACATGTAAAATTTGTCCATGACCATTAAAACTGATGACGTCACAAGCGGTACAAGAGACGTGGTTCTGCGTGGCCGGTTTTGGCCAGCACGGGTGGCAATGGGTTAAGGTGGCTCAAAATGGTTTCGTTATTTTTAAACACCAGCTCTTTGATGGATCGATGCTCCCATAATTTTTCGTTTGTTTCCTTGAACATGGTTCCAAAAAATTTCCCAAGTATTTCTCAACAAGTTGTGATCATTTTTTGGACCTATAAGGTTACCATAGCAACAGTACAAAAACACCCTTAATTTTAGTTTTATGTGCCTGTAACTAAAAAACGAGTCGGACGAGTCTCGTTTTTTTTCATTGAATTGTAATCAGCATATAAAGATTCATCTTTCTGCAAAGTTTTAAAAAAATCTGTACATAGGTTTCAGGGCCACTCTAAATTACAGAAAAATTAAAGTGGCTCTGAAACCTCTCACAGCTTGTTGAGAAATTATTGGGAAATTTTTCGATACCATGTTTAAGACAATAAACGAAAAATTATGGGAGTATCGATCCATTAAAGAGTAGGTGTTTAAATATAACGAAACCATTTGGAGCCACTTTGAACTGATTTTGATCCCAAGACTGGCGAGCAATGACAAGTGTAAACCGACTGCTTGATTTGGCCGCGGCTAAAACAATATGATAAAATTGCCGAGTAAAGGGGGACGAAGTGTACAAATGCATTCAAAATTGCTCATGTAAGCATGACTTAGAACCTTTTGTGTTCAAGTGCACTTTCAAAACAAAGAAGACTCCATGCTGAAAATAAAAACGCATGGGCATATATTGAATTGTGCGAAACATTGGTTTCAACATAGACTTTCAATGCTGCTGTGATTTCGTCTTTCTACGATGGTTTTGATCAATCCCCTCGTTTCGTTTCGTTGATTTCTATTCGTGTTATGCTCGTTCCGTACCGATTGCATCTCTGGGAATCTGTGTTGTGTCGAAGTTTCAACTTGCCATGAACAGAACCAATTTCCATTTAAATAGAGAATGGTTTCAATCGAGTGTCGAAAGTCATTCGTGTCTGCTTTGCTTTTAGTGGTTGACTGCTCTTTGTGACTGGCTACTGGCAAACTCGCGCCGAAGTTCAACCACTGAGAAGCAACGTACTTAACCAAACCAAGAGACCTTATTCGTATTGTCCGTAATGAGTTGGAACTAGCGTGCACACGAGGCTTGAACGGGGAAAAATGAGTGTAAATGTATTTTCCCGCAAGAGCCTCCACTTCGTGCTAGACCCAGTTCAATACCTAGAATACGAATATGGTCTATTGTACCCAAAGCAAGCTCGAACGCAGTTTTGGGCACTTTGCTCCAATTGCATGTATTAACTTGGAATTTTGATTGGATTGTTGCAAAGTCTACGTCTATGGCATTGACTAGAGCTCGATCCGGGTTGCAGTGACACTCGTGTCCTCCAATTTTCGTACGTGCGAGTTACTATCGTTAATAATATATTATATGAAAGGATTCCCATGCATTTAGCTTCCACTACAGGCCAGTTCCAGTTCAACAGTGGGTGCGGAGTGGAGGAGCGACAAGTAAAAATATTCTTTGGCGCCTCTCTACCCCCACCCCCGCCTCCCCCACCCGCCTGTACCCAGAGAATTTTTGTTCTCTCCACAGTGCCCGCTCGTCAAAAAGTCGGAGATGCCAGCTACGCGGCCGGTCGATCTCTATTTCCGCGGTGTCATCACTAGTCTCCTACGTAGTCGTTCTTTGTGTCGTGTGTGACGACACAAAGAATGGCTGCATAGGAGACTAAGCCCCAAAACTAGAGAGACTGTTCAGTCTAAACCTCGTGAAAGGCATTTATGTAATGTTTAATAAATGAGCACGAGTGTTTTATCAAGTTAAAAACACGAGGCGCAGCGGAGTGTTTTAGGACTTCATAAAACACGAATTGCGAATTTATTGAACGGCTTAAAAAGCTTTACTGTACATCTATCCATTCTTACTCTAAAATTTAGATTTTGGGTTTTTTTGGCCTAGAAAATCGGATGTAAAATTTAGCCGTGTCTTTATCAGATAGGCAGGATGGCCGAGCGGTTAGGGCGCTGGATTTCAATGTGGTTGCCCCGGGTTCAAATCCCGCTCTGGCCGCGAGCTGGTGTTGTTCTGGGTAGTCCCTGGTTCAACTTCTCGGTCATCCTTGTAAAATAGCCAACTGGTTTGCCTCCGGCCAGTTGGGATTCTTATTAAGTTATGTTTAAATTGAATCATTTTTTTCTGCTCACGTAGCTCAGTTGTAAAGTGCATTTGATCATATATACATGTTAATTCTAGAAATATTAATTATTATTATTGTTATCATTATTTTTATTATTATTATTATTATTATTAAAAATTAATTTCTTTTGTATTACCTTCATGAATTATTAATGCATTTTTTAAGGAATACATTGGTTGGGGTCTTTGGTTATAGGATTCACTTGATGATCGATTTGTTTTGATAAGTTCATATTCACCGGAATGATTTATTTTAGAAACTTCTTGTCTGCAGACATTAAAACTCACAGTCATTAATACCATTTTCTCAACAGCGCCGATCAGGGTACCTGAGTGTGGGGAGGTAACAGCTAATGCTGCGCAGCGACTTCACAGCGAACAATTTTTAAAAGTAGCATGTGGCTCTCAGTCCGCCATAAGTTCCTGAGGTTTCTTGCTCGAAACAAAGTGCGTTTCATCCTTTTTGCTGTCGTATTATTCCTGTACATCCAATTAAACTTGAAACATTATGGTCTTTACACCGGAAATCACCCATTATTTGCCACTCAGCAGTGCGAGTATCTCGATGACAAACGGAGACAACAGCTAATTAACATGACTCATACGGTGCACAAAATCCTTGACGACTATGGAATACAACACTGGCTTGTGTATGGATCAGTTTTTGGCGCACTCCGTAATCAAGGACCACTACCGTGGGACGATGATGTTGACATAGGATTTCGAGCGTCCGGGACTTTTGCCTCCATGACTTTCTCAGAGTTTATAAAACCCTTTACTGCGAAAGGGCTTAAAGTTTACCACAAACGCTGGATCACAAGCAATGTAATGAAAGTTTACAGTGATGATATACCTCATATAAAAGTAGATTTATTCGCGTTTTATGATTATAGGGGATGGATGAAACGCGCTGGCCTAGAAACGTGGGTCTTTGCTTTGAATTACAACTTTCACGACACTTTTCCTGCCCGGCTAGTAGAAGATCCTCTTCCGGAAGTTTTCTTCGGAGGAATTACCATGCCGGCCCCACGGGAGAGAATTGAAATTCAGAAGTATCTTTATCCAGATGACTGGTGGTTGGAAGTAAAACCCATCACTTGTGAGACTTAGCGTAAGGTATAATGAATATGGTTGAATATGATTACGATACTTGTTTCGTGATGACTAGCGAGTACAGTCGAACTTCGATTATCCAGACTTGTGGGGACTGAGCTGAATAGTCCGGATAATGGAAAATATGCATATTAATGAACTAAAACTAAAACTGAACGACTGAACAAGTGGAGCGTGAATACTTCACTTAGAAACAACGAACACCTGAGCAAATCAGAGCTCAGTGAAATGCATTGCAGTAGTACAGCGCGTATGAGCTCAAAACTCATACAGATTTGTGTTTTGAAGCGAAACAAATTCAGTTTGAACTGGAGTTTCAATACTTAATTTGAAGGGGAAAAGTTTTGCTGCAAAACTTAAATATGGCTAATTAATATTCATGTAAAACTGGGACCAGCTAAGCAAGTATAGATAAAAGAAAAATCCGGATAATCGAGGTTTGACTGTACCGCAAAAGACGGGTAGTTTTTCTTTCTTTCAAAATAGCGTGGTCAACGAGTTATTTATTTGAGTAGAATATTAATATATAAATAAATAAATAACCTTTCTTTACCCTCGGTTAGCTCAGTGGTAGAGCACCAGACTAGCGTGCGGAGGTTGCAGGTTCAATCCCTGGCCGGACCAACACTCAGGGTCTTTAAATAATTGAGGAGAAAGTTCAGCCTTTGTAATAACAGCTGCAAATGGATAGACTTTCTAGTCTTCTCGGATAAGGACGTTAAACCTCAGGCCCCGTCTCACAACTCTTCATAATTGATTCTGTGGGACGTAAAAGAACCCACACACTGTTCGAAAAGAGTAGAGAACGTAGTTCCCGGTGTTGTGGTCTATCTCTCATCTGATGGTTAATTGCTCGGAGATATTAGCTGCATAAGCTACTCTA
Source organism: Pachyseris speciosa (assembly GCA_016490735.1). NCBI lineage: Eukaryota > Metazoa > Cnidaria > Anthozoa > Scleractinia > Pachyseridae > Pachyseris > Pachyseris speciosa. The sequence continues at coordinate 697,014 of JAEMWC010000271.1, forward strand.
AAATTCGAGGGTAAATAAAGTAATGTCTGTATGTATGCATGTATGTATTAATAGCACAAGGGCTTGTAGGGCCGAGCAAATACAGAAAAAAATAATTCAAATTAGCATAACATGATAAGAATCCTAACTGGCCGGAGGCAAACCAGTTGGCTATTTTGATATAGATGCATACAAAAAATAATTGGGTCAATGGCTTTCTATTTGAGTTTAATTTTATGCTTGTCTTGATTCTGAACAGGCTGCTAAGTCTGGTAACGAGGGGTAAGCCGAGAAGGCCTGGGAAGGGGTGCGAGGAGTTCTTCCTTCCCAGGTTTTGCTTGCCTCTCCATTTCTCTCCATACGCGCTTGCATTTGTTGCGCCTGCTGACAGGCTATCATTCAGGTTGCGCCTTTATCCAATATCTCACGATAAAAAAAATCACCTTTTCACCCCCCCCCACCCGGTTTTTCACTTTTACCAACTAGTAGCTTACACTCCTTAAACAATACTTTAGGAATGTTCTTAGGTAGGTTATACAACATTGTACCATACGTAATAGCTGATTTATAGACCCTGTGCAAAAATGGCTGCCTTTAGATTACTCTTTTGCTCGTATTCAAAATAGCCTCACTGACCTCGTTCGGGATAACAAATTCTTTAGTATTTTGATCTCAAAAGCGAGGTTAGTGAGGCTATTTTGAATAAGAACAAAAGAATAATTTAAAGGGAGCCATTTTTGCATAGGATCTATGAAAGACAACGCAACATTAAATGAGGTAACCCGTTCTAAAACTGGAATTTGCTATTATCCTGAATTGTCAAATCGCTCTGAATTCACTATTATCCTGGGGCCGGTTCCTGAAAGGTGTAATAACTCTATTCCAGGGATAAAACTGCCTTATTCCAGGAATACCTTTTGGAATAAGGCAAATTTATCCCTGGAATAGAGTTATTACACCTTTCAGGAACCGGCCCCTGTCTAATTGAAAATATTACTAAAGAGAATTTAATTTGGACGTGACCAAGGCGATTTGCAGGATATGTCGAAAGGAATATGCCAACAAGGGTACTTTGACTCGTACATGTACACAGGGGGGAAAGAAATGGAATTTCTAATCAGTAGGTTTTTCCAATTTAATTATAACTGATGATCGATCTGTTGGATGAATCCAATTATTTGGGTTTACCTCGGTGTAAAAAACCTGGCGAGGTTTTCTTTGTTTTATGAGCTTTTTTTTTTTCTGTACGCTATTGTTTAGAATGTTTTGTTTTCATTGTTTTACATCATTCGTGAGTTTCACAGGTTTTTACACCAAGATAGTGCCAGTTATTTCCCTATGATCGATTATGAAATCTCAGCCGATTCCCAACACTGCTATGCTAGTGATGCTGTGCTGGAAACAAGGATGTAGAAAAATTTATCTTTAATAAAATATCAAAATATGACTTTAAACAGTGTATGCTTAACTAAGTATCTGTTCCAAAGCCTGATTGCACCCATGAAAAGGCCCCACTTGATTTGATCGCTTGACCTTCAAAATCCAAGTGAGCGAGTTCTGTCGTTAGCCCATTTTAAGGATTCTCCTCTGTTTTCTGGTTCCGATTTGCGCACCTCGAGGAGAAAAAGCAATGAGTGGAACAAAGCCTTGCTACTGAGCTGCAACAACAAGTCGCCAATGGTTGCCGGCATCGCTTCTCGACAATTTTTCAGTTGAAATTATTGTAACTAATGTAACTTTGTGCATGAGAAAAGAAGAAAGAAAACGTCAACGGTCATCAGTGTAGATACACAGTTTACTGATTGAATATTATAAAATTTATCGCCTATTGATACAGTGTTCAACTTGTTAAACACTCCAATTGCGTTGAAACGTTTTCCCCGCAAGTTAACAAAATCCTTAAACATGTGGCAACAACAGCAACAACAATAACTTGCTCACTGTGGTATTGATTACTGTTTAAGAGTATCGAGCTCCCGCTTAAACGCTAGTATATCGCGGACATCGGACGACATTATCGTTATCTTCATCAGCAGTCAGCTTCTAAGACAAAGCTGACAAGCGACTGTTGTTTACGCCATTTGTTTCTAGCCAATAGGTGTAACCATAAAAATAACTTTGCATAATTCTATGAGTCACCTGGTTCAAGCCCTAAATATTTTTCTTCTTGGCCAAAGCTTGCCAGCTTGGCTGTCTGGTTTAGGTTTTCATATTTTAGCCCTGAGGGTCTGCTAAACACGGGGACTGCTACGTTTACAAGGTTGGTATGAGGTTCCCTTATTCCATTCAGTTTTCCTCAAACGTAATTGATCTGTGAAGCGGTGCGCGGTTCAGTTTGATTGGAAACCTTACGGTTTATTGAGGCAAATTTTATGACCATATTTCTCACGCGAAATTTCCTGACAAGTAACAATTGGGAGAATGATTAACGTTGAACCTGTTTAGCTAAGCAAGTCACATTTTTTCGTGGATTAATTTTGATGTAGAATTACAGTTTGACTGCTTGCTTTCGCGTTGATGCAAGGACGTCATCCTAAGAGCTAAGTTCTAATGCAAAAGACGGAAACTCGACTTTCAGTTACGCTGTGGTATAATACAAAGTACAGTTTAATTGAGTTCAGAAAGAGCCATTCTGAGACCAATAGCAAACACCTACGATTTATGTTTGACTACTGACTAGGTACTGAGCTCATGCAGAGCATCTAACCCGGCAGTGCTAATTTAATGTATTTAAAATTTTTATGCCTGCGACAAAAGACCCTCAACTGAATTTGAACAAGTAGCTGCAAACGAAAATGGATGACCTGGCTGACTTTTGTCACCCTTTTTTGATATTCCGGGTGCATTATAAGCGACATTGACTCTAACCGAATCATTGATTTCCAGTACCAAATATTAAAACTCGAAAAAGAAACAAACGATCTTTCAAACCGATCTAAAACATTGCTGGCGAATAATGATCTGCTGTCAGCAAAAGCGTAAGATCCAAAAAGATAATAACACTAATAATTCTGTAAACTATAGCAAACCATCATAGTAAAAAATAATGCACTTTCTAAGAACTGCAGGAAGTTATTTTTTTTTCTGAAAATACCCGCATTTATCAGTTTTCATAGACGTGACTTGCAGCATGGCCATATCCACTTGTTCCGCACGTCCGCTGCTATATTTGACCTCGAGACGAACACCTGTCAAAAATTATTGGAGTTAAACTGTACAACTCGGCTTCTGATTGGTTCATTCTAATGCGTGCACTCCAATACTCGCCTCAACCTCAATTTCAATGTTTGCCTTTGGCCTTCAAAGCAAGTCTTGGTGCTTATCCTTTCAAATGAAAATAAGTTTTCATTCACATGCTGAAATTAAACTCATTTTCATACGAATGGTTGAGCACCAGGCTTCGCTTTGAAAAAGAGACTCAAGGCAATTTATATTCGGAAATGGCCCATTCGGAAAACATGACCTAAAAGTACGGTGGCTTATAAGGGCCATCGAAAGCATCTCTCTTTTTTCGCTCGTCGACACTTAATAACTGTCGATCGACACTTATATGTGTCGAAAAGAATAACTGTCGATCGACACTTATAACAGTCGATCGACACTTATAACTGTCGATCGACACTTATAACAGTCGATCGACACTTATAACTGTCGATCGACACTTATAACTGTCGATCGACACTTATAACTGTCGATCGACACTTATAACTGTCGATCGACACTTATAACAGTCGATCGACACTTAGCTAGACTGGGCACCAGGCTTTGCGTAACAAACACGTACTATTCCAGTTATTCAAGATGGCGAACGCTGACGAGGTAAGATTAATTGCATTTAAATTCAAATTAGCCGTCAAAGGCGTGAAATCTGTTTTTTAGAACATAAGAACATTTCATCTGTTAAATGTGCTGTAGAGACCTTAGGATAATATGCAGGTTGTAAAAAGCGTTCCATAATGAGCTAACGAGCAGAGCACCGGTGGATCGACCATTCTCTTCTTTAGTTTTGATCGTGTTTCTTGCTCCATTTCACATAGATAATCATTCAAGTATGTGTTTCGCTAAGTTAGGACTAAACTAGTTGCAACCCCATTTTATTAGCAAGGAATCGACAGCAACCAGGATTAGTACTGAGGCAAAGATTTTGCAAGTTAAACTTAATTATTGATCCTTATTAGCTTACTCAGCTCATATACAGTATAAGCTTAAGCTTAAGAGTCCCCTTAAACTTAGATGAGGAGGTAAGTTCTTTATTATTATACCAAATTTCCTCTCATTCAGGTTTGTACATTCCTCACGAAACGAGGAGTCGATGACAGCGTCATAACTAAAATACGGGAAGAAAAGGTAAGGTGATTGTAATGGCTTGCACAGTGTTGTTTTATTTGTATATTGTTTACAATACTGGTATTACATTAATTGTGTTACTGTACTAGCTTAACTAATTGGTCTAGCTTCTGCTCGCTACAAAGACGTCTCCCTTTGGCGAGTAAAATTGTCTGCCATTAGCCAAAGTAAAATCTCTAAGGCCTTCTTGGTATTGAAAGGGTTAAATTTGAAATTATTTTTATAAGTTTTAAATGCTTGTACTATATAGTGTACGTATTCTGACTTAGTTTATGTTTGAAGGTAATAAAGTTTATCTGAATGGCTCTTATATTCCATGAGCTTGCGGGCATTTTTAGGTAGAAAGTAGGATTTTACATGGTTCCAGAAAACTACCAAGAATACTCTTTCATGAGCAGGCTTTACTGGAAAAGCAACAAATGTTAAGTAGCCACCTGAACTAAAAAACCAAGGAAACCAAAACACATTTTAGCCTAAATTTGACACTAAACATGCACAATAAAGAGTATTATGGTATTTTTCTGAAAGGGGCTTACTGGAAAAATATAGGCATAGGTTTGGCCGGCTTCCTTTTTTACAGGATCATTGCCCACAATAAATTATTGGGGCCAAGATAATGGGTTTGATGGAGGCTAATACCTGGGATGGGGTTTGTAGATCTTTTTGCACTGTGGGATAGAGGTCATGATAGTCTGTTGTTAGGAAGGGGGGTCAAAACGTTTTTTGCTGCTATATCAGGAATCTTGCTGTCCCTCCCCCCTTCTTCCTGAACTTCTTATAATTGCATTGAAAAATAAAAAGATTCTAAAGGAAACCTTGAGTTTTGCTGCATGACAATCAACTCTGTTACTGACCAGTACAGCTATTAGAAAATTTGCTCTTGAGCACCAGCATAATAGTGACAGAGTTGACTGAGATCCAGCATAACTCATTTTTCTATCTGTAATTTTTGCTTTAAAAGGTGCAAGACTGTTAAGGTGTTGTAATACTTACACTGTATGTACCTTGATCTTATCAGATGGATGAAAGAGCTATAACCTTAGCATCTGATGAGTATCTAAGGGAGCTTGGAATAGTTGCACAAGGCGACATTCTTTCACTAAGGGCATTTGCTACTGGCCAGATAAGCAAGAGACCAAGTGCAGGTTGTAGTGAAGAAGGCAGAGAGGAATCAAGAGAGCAAAGGAAGAAGATGTTAATTGAGAAACTTGTTACGTAACTGATAACTTTCTTAGGCTGCAACTGTTATAGAATGTTAATTTTAACCAGTTCCTTTACTGTTGATCCTTGTTATTAAACCTAAATAAAACTTTGTGTTCAGTATTTGAAACCCCCATAAACTGTGGAGTATTGATTGAAACAATGAATGATATTGATCGACTAAATCGAAACGCGGATTTCAGGTTTTGTAGTTCTTAATTGGTGCTGCAGACAAGTGCGACCATAAAGTGACAATACAAAAGATTGAAAAGAAATTGAACAATACCCACACGACATCACAACAATGGTTTCCAAAACAACCAGAAACACGCTTCTGGACAAGCCAGAGGTCGCGAATCTTGCTGCTCACCAAAGGATTATGGCCTCTGGAAACTACTGGAATGAATTTTAAGTAGTTCACTCCGACCGCTTGGCCCCACCGAGCGTTGTCATTTTTTTATGGGGGTGGGGGAGGGGGGGGGTGGTGCACCTACGTAATCCGGACCAGAGTGCTTAGCAACGTTAACAGCAACTTGATAAAAGGAACAAAACCAATATGGATAACATGGAGTAACACATGAAGTTACTGTTACATGCAGCATGCAGTGTTTGTTTACATATTATGGATAAGTATTAGATAAGTTTTTTACTGGGTTCACATGATGTCCTCAATGTGTTCAATAACATCTATATACAGTTGCAAAGCCTCATCTGGGTTTCTTGGAGAACTGAGGCCTTCATCCTCCATTATCATCTTGGCTAGTTCTTCAAAGACTTCGAAGGAATTATCGCCCATGCCCACTCTACCTTGAGCACAGAAAACCTCCTCTGCAAGTTCAATGTCATCTAAAGTGACATCATGGGCATGACTGGCCTTGCCTTTTAGTTCCGGTAAAAAGTACAAGATATCTGGTCGACCTGATGGGGAATCGGGGTTTGAAGACTGTGGTCGTATTCGATGTAAATTCCATAACTCTGCACAACGGTATAATTCTTCTCTTATTAAAGGCATGAAGCAAAACTTGAGGCAGTTTACGTGCAACATATTGTCGTCATTATATAATCCTATCTCCCTTAAATCCTTGAAATAATTTATCCAGAAGTCCGTATCCATTTTCCTCAACATACTCCACCACGCTTCTATTCTTTGATTAGAAACAGAACGGCCGTACATAAAACTATTGTCCCCTGCTAAAGGGTCTCCAAGTCCCTCTCTGAAGAAACGTTGGATAGCTGCAACGTAGCAATTTTCCGTACCACAATCACCTCTAAGGATTGTTGGGGTTCCCCCGATCCTACGAACACAATTTAAAAAGTAATTTGCTATGGTAGATGGATTATTATTGGAATGATCCACTTCAAGCCACATGATGCGACGACTATAGCCATCAATGGCTCCATGAATACAAAAGCCAAAGGGCTTAAGCTTGTCATAGCCATCAAGATGCCAGATAAAATTCGGCCCACTAGCGTGGTATTTGCGTCTAACAAGACGGTGTCGCGAGCGTCTTTCCACTCCTTCAGGATCCAAAGCTTTCATCACAACCCTCACCGTCTCCCTGTCAACAACGAGACCATAGGACAAACCAAGTTTTTGGTGCATTAGGCGATAACCAATTAATCTACCGCTTCCTTGAAGTTCATTTTCGATGGCATCCACTATTTCATTTACAGGGCTCTGTTGTTTTCTTCTAGTAAGACCACGTTCTCGTAAGATCCTCTTTAACTGTCTCATACTTAAATGGATTCCATGGCACATGATTAGAAAAGCCAGAATTTCAACGTAATCTATCCCCAAACCAAAGTAGCCTTCTACGAGAGAATCTCGATCCATGGATACCTTGAAATAACGAGGGGTAACTCAGAACACTTTTAAAAGTTGGTGGAATCGTTCAAAGGATCTAAACGAGTATTTGCAAAAATAAAAAAATTAGTAGAAAGCAATTTCTGTTGGTTCCTATATAACACAACAGAACCGATTCAAAGCTGAAACGTAAAATAGGGTGAGGTCTTTAACTTAAACTTTAATTCCCAAGTCATTAATAATTTATGAATGAAATACAAAAGAAACTAATGTGTCTTTATATCTGATATAGACAAGACTAAATTTTACATCCGATTTTCTAGGCCAAACAGTAACTCAAAATCTTAATTTTAGTGTAAGAATAGATAGATGTACAGTAAAGTTTTTGAAGCCGTTCAATAAATTCGCAATTCATGTTTTATCAAGTCCTACTAAAACACTCTGTCACGGTCAAAACTAGGGAAGAGAATGGTCTATCCACTGTGCTCTGCTCGTTAGCTCATTCTGGAACGCTTTTACGACCTTGGAAACTACATATTCTAAGGTCTCTACAGCACATTTAACAGATGAAATGTTCTTATGTTCTAAACAACAGATTTCACGCCTTTGAAGGCTAATTTGAATGCAATTAATCTTACCTCGTCAGCGTTCGCCATCTTGAATAACTGGAGTAGTACGTGTTTGTTACGCAAAGCCTGGTGCCCAGTCTAGCTAAGTGTCGATCGACTGTTATAAGTGTCGATCGACAGTTATAAGTGTCGATCGACAGTTATAAGTGTCGATCGACAGTTATAAGTGTCGATCGACTGTTATAAGTGTCGATCGACAGTTATAAGTGTCGATCGACTGTTATAAGTGTCGATCGACAGTTATAAGTGTCGATCGACAGTTATAAGTGTCGATCGACAGTTATAAGTGTCGATCGACTGTTATAAGTGTCAATCGACTGTTATAAGTGTCGATCGACTGTTATAAGTGTCGATCGACAGTTATTAAGTGTCGACGAGCGAAAAAAGAGAGATGCTTTCGATGGCCCTTATAAGCCACCGTATAAAAGTCCGAGAACTGCGTATTTTCATCGGGTTGAAACTTAGTAGAAGATAAGAAAAATAAGAAACGGTAGAAGCCAAATAATTTAAATCTGGCTGAGGTAGAAGACAACAAATCCTTTGCAATTGTACTATCTATGAAATTTAAATGAACTATATCAAGTTATCACTGAGTCATTTTTGGCTGGTTTATTTATCCATGAATAGAAACCTTGCTGATTTTAAATGACTCTTTGTTGCATGTATATCACAACAGTATCAATATTCTTATCTGAGCAGAGAAATTCTGCCAAAGTCTCCAAAACAACGACTTTGATCATGAATAATCCTTTTCAGTATAATACCTGAGATATTGTTAAACTAATTTAACACGTTATTCCCTGAAAACAATATTGCCTCCATTTCAGCGGACCTGTCGGGGGTTTTTAGGGATAAGAGATAAAGGTGTGAGATAGTTTTAAAGATTATTACGAAAATAAGTGTAGCATGGGCCAGTTAAGCTCAAGGCATAATCGGTTTTTCAAATATTTTTGAGTCACGATTGGAGTTATTTTAGTGATCATTTAAAGTGGCACTGTCACGCAATTTGGATAAACTCAAAGATGTGTTTGGAACAGTAAAATGTTGCAACGATTTTGCAGTTTTCCTGCAAAGCACTTAATACGTGCACTGAAACTATTTACGGTTGTCTATGGCCACCGATGACGATGAGGACATCACAGTACCCCATGACAGTACCCCGTTAAGCAATAAGGAACACCCAACCTCAAAATTATGGGTATCTGAGCGATCACCAAACATGTGGACACGATATACCCGCTATCACGGCCTTATTTTGCGAAACGCTTGATAGTTTACAATTAGATGCTTTCTAAATTTTGAGTCTGTTGATCAACTGTGAAGCGAGTTTCGAATCAAAGCTATTCTTGGTTTTCACATGACGTCATAAAAAAAAACTAAAATTCAAAATTAAACAGACTTTTGCATTTTTAGCTTCATCACGTAAAAGACGTTTTAGAAATGTATCTGCTTGCATGTTTTCAGCTCGGTAGCTTGCTTTGTTTTGAAAATAGAGCAATTTGAATTTTAGATATTATTACAGTGTGTGACATAAACATGTCTGCTCACAAGCATGTCACGTACATGAAAACATCGATTCCCCGTGTGTTTTTTTAGGTCTGAAAAGCCAACATGACAAGAGAAGCGTATATGTGAATCTTTGCAAGCTCAAAACAGAGAAGAAAGTTTTTGAGATAGCAAAAGTAAATTCCAGATGTTTTCACTCGTTTCCGGCCGCCATATTTGTGCTCCTTAGAGGAACACTAACATGGCGTTTCCATACTAAACTCTATAATTTTGAGTGGTAGATTTTACCGAATAACTCGAGTACGGGATACCGCACAGCCCTGAGACTTTAGCATGTTGTTTACTTATTACTATTCTACATTATCTCAATTTCTTGACTTTATCTATCAAATGGTTGATGATTTTATCTTTTTTACTTGCGTGACTGAAAACCAAGAATTGAGCACTACCGTTTAAATTTTGCTTGAGAAATGAATTTTTGATCAAAGATCAATGAGTGACAGTTTATTTAAGCGCTCTTAAAGTGAGATGCCTGATGTTGGTTGATGTCAGCGTGATGAGCTAACAGGCTAAGTGCTCTGTCAGATTACTGATAGTGAGTTGCAAGCAAGCTCTTAATTGTCCTGTCTTTTCGTTTTACAATCCACAGTGTTCTTTCATCTGCACTCCCTGTTAAGAAATATTTATACGTATACATCATGGCTCCACCTCAACTTCGTGGATTTGTTCAACGCAATCTGAGAAATGCAATCATGCGAGCTGTGGGACTTGGTCTGGCAGGCGGCTTCAGTTACAAGTATTTTGTCGCTTGGCCAAGAAAACAGAAATATTTGGACTTTTATAAGCACTTTGACGCCGAAAAGGTGGCTAAGGAGATGGAAAAGGAGCTCGAAATGAGCACGTAGGCAGGAATCAGAGCAAGCGTGTTTTATTTAATGTGTCTTGTGGTAAGTGTCAACTTTGATCAGGAGTACCCAACGACCTTTTCTGAGAATTTTTATCGTACGATGTACTAAACACTAGCTGAGTGTCCCCCTGTCAATCTTCGTTAATATTTAACTTTCCTGGCAAAAAAATAACCGCTCTTCAATGCCAGCGAGCAAAACGTTTGAGAAATAAAAATCCCAGCCAGCTACGAGCGTGTCTTTTCAATACGAGCCAGCAAAGTTGAAAATGCCACAAACACGAAATGCCAGCCAGCACGGGTGGAATCTTTCCAGTTTGCCGGCCAGCAGTCGCGTAAGGAAGAAAAATACCCAGCCAGCTAAGTATTGATTTTAACTTAATTTTTGGGCAAAATATCTCGAATGGTTTATTTCGGATGTCAGATCGGTCCCAAGACAGGCAGTAGGCTTCTATCTGTATCCCGTGTTGTTTACTTTTAGTTTTTTCCCCGAAGTCCTATCTTCTCGCAGATAAAAATCCACCAAAATACGAAGCCAACTGAAAGCACATGCTATTCAATACGTTGAGACTCTTGAAAAATGCGTTACGAGCCCATGATATTAAGACAGTTTGTTTTTCATTAACTTTATTTTCAATCTCACGCAGATAAAAGTGCGCCCTCAGTACTCTCAGCCAGCATGAAAACTGAAATAAGACAACTGCCAGAAATAACGTGTTTTGATTCCTGTCAGCCAGTAAGACTCATTACGGACACAAATTCTAGCAAGATTTCGTTAAAATAACACTGCCAGCAAGATTTTTATTTCAGCAAACATTTTGCCAGCCAGCCCAAAATCGGCCTGCAGAGCGGTTATTTTGCAGATCGGCTCCATCGAGCACTCCTGTTTGATTTTTCATAGAGGAAAAACCGAAACAACTCTGTGAGACTTGTGCACCTCTACCTGCGGTGGAGTTCTTTATCCTGAGCCTCCATTTCTCTTGTTTGCTAGCTAGTTCAATGAGATTCAATGCTGACATCGACATGCTTCAGCGAATAGCTTATTCCGGCGTTGGTGTAAAATGCGCTACGATTAGATAAAAAAAGCTTTTTCTATGGAAGATGGAAATATGAGTAGATGAGGTATGAACAATAATAAGGCTCCATACTTTTACATTGACTAACTTTTGCCAAAACGTATCTACCTCCGATATAGGGAAATATAGAAAACTAACAATGTTGTGTGAAATTCCTGCTAAGGGTCAACTTTACAATTTGGCAACTTTGCTAAGCTCTCTCGCGAAGGAGGTTCACTGTTTGCACTTAACTGTTCCCACACAGTATTTTATTTGATAAGTGTATTATAACTAATTGTTTTCTAAAACTTTTCTGTAACTGTTGCCGTTGTTGATGTCTCGATTCACTGTTTCAATTTATTGTTTTTTTTCCGCTTTGCAGGTTTTTCATTGTTGCGTGATTATACTGAGCTGCGTGGATGGACTCGAAGTAGAACATTAATTTAAATACTTGAGGTGGGAATGCTTGCTTTTTGGATTGCGACCAATCCAAACTGATCGACTTCAATCGCACTAAACTGTTACAGATCCAGCAAAAAGCTGTAAATTCCGCTGTAACTTGATATTTTTATAAAAAGACAATTAAATTAAAAGTTGTAGACTTTTTAAATAACCGTGTAAAACGACTCGTTCTTTTGCTCGGTGCCACCAAGGTACCCACCCTTTTTTGTGCGTGTCATGCGCGCGCGACGTACATTCTGGTTTAAACTATTACCGCGCTCACATATGGTCAGCAGGCTTACCCAAGTAATTTACGCGCAGCCTTACGAGTTATCGCGAAGTTATCGCTTCTTCTGGCTTCAGGACTTTGAAGATTTTGAGCACAGCTCTGTGACTTTTCAGGTACCTTAAACGTAAATATTAATCTGATCTACAATGCTGTTGTTTAACGGTAATTTTGCGTATTCAAAGATAGTTTTCTGGCCCGTTTAGGGTTGCCACTGCGGTCATATTGCTTCTTTCCCGGCCAATATGCACCGCTATTCAAGATTTACCGGCTTGGAGCTCCGGCTTAGCTTGGTAGTTTTACATCGGTTTATAAGTTTTCTACTTGAGATGCAGAAATTATGAATATAAATTACTGGAAAATTCAGGTCGTAATCGACCGTAATCGGGTAGAGAAATGTGCCCAATGTGGTGTGAAATGTTATGGAAGTCTTACTGTGTGTATTCGATCTGTGTTTTGCACTGAGCTTGGCTTGAGTTTTAAAATATCAACACTGTGTTTATCTATGATAGCCATTTCTTTACAAGTCGTTGCTTGTAAAATTTCCATCAGCGGACGCTTTTCGATTGCCTAGTGTACGTTTAAGTGTATAATGGGAGAAATTTGGCCATTTTCTTTTCTTTCAATTAACACGTACTGTATTACAGTAAAGTTGGGACTGCTGTGTCAATGTGTCTGAAACGCTGTCAGTTGTGAATTTTTGTTCAATTTTGTTCGAAAAAATGTTGATAGTTTGATACATCTTCATTTTCCTGAATGGCAGCTGTTTGCAATGGTCTAATTTTTGATCAGAAGATTAATAGATTATATAAGTACAAATACAAAAATAATTTTCAAATTTATAAAGTCAGAGGTTCAAGGTCACTCAAAATCTAGTCATGTTTAGCAATGTCTGCTTGCCAAGGAAGATACATTTGGAAACCATGGAAGGAACCATTGAAAGCTACTCTAATCAGAACAAGTTTTTTCAATGTTTATTGTGTTTCATTTTGGTTTTCATGTACATTTGTGTTGTTCTATTCCATTTTTCCATTAAGTAATGGCACCCCCAGTTCTCCGTGGGTTTGTTCAGAGGCACCTGAGAAATGCGATCTTGAGGTCCATTGGCCTTGGTATTGTTGGTGGATGTTTGTGGCAGTATGGCTATGCTTTACCCAAGAGAAGGACGTATGAAGAATTTTACAAGAACTATGACGCTGAGAAAGTAGCTAAAGAAATGGAAGCTGAGATGGAGCCTCTTGCATAGGAAGTACAGTAATTTTGTGTTGCTGAGAAAGTACAATAGGCAGATAAGTTTCTTATTTTGGATATTTATTAGCAGCAAAAATAATTTCAAAAAAGTAATTTTATTTATAAAAATTTAAAATGTTGTTTATACCAAGTTAGCAGTCTGTATTTTGTACTTAGTCTGCATTAATAATAATTAATTAAAAATTATTTTCAAACCTAGTATGCGGTCTTTAGTACACGTTTTATACCTATCCTAATCCATATTTTATACCCAGGCCATGGTCCACAGTCCATGTTTTACACTGACTGATTAGTCATTGTCTTTAGAGTGAGAATTATTTTAGCATTTTCTTGTGTGTATACACTGATTAAAGAATGTGCTTTCTTTTCTTTTCAGGTGCCTGCTACATTAAATTGTTTGCATTGATGTTGTATTTTTTGTACGATTATTTACATGGTACTTATGAATGCTTTTGTCACTAATTTCTTCACACACTGTAACATCCTTCTAAAAAAACGCAACTGTTTCATGCTTTAAGGTTGCTTGTGGAACTGTAATACTTGGCAGGAGAGTCTGTTTGAATTAAAAGGCATTGTGTAATTTGTTTTGCCTGTTCATTGTCTTTTCTTTCTGATGGGATTTGGCTTCTAAAAGATGTTATGGGTCCTCTTCAAGACATGACTTGTAGCATCGAGATAGGCTTACACTCTACTGGGTATAGAAAGTACTTACAATACAATACAATACATACATACTTATCCTCTCCCCGTTGGGGCTTTTCAGGGATAGTTTACATCACTGGCCGGGGACTTGACCAGACTGCTAGTGCAGTTTACAATAGTGAGTGCCCCCGTAATGTAGATATCTAGGACAGACACTAGGGGTGGTCACAGCCAGAGTTTTGTTACATCCCTAGTGGTTCTTTTACGTCCCACAGAATCAGATTAAGTGAAAGTATTGTGAGACGGGGCCTACGGTTTATCGTCCTTATCCGAGAAGACTAGAAAGTCTAACCATTAGCAGATGCCATTACAAAGGCAGCACTTTCTCCTCAGTTATTTTAAAGACCCTGAGTGTTGGTCCGGCCGGGGTTAGAACCTGCGACCTCCTGCATGGTAGTCCGGTGCTCTACCACTGAGCTAACCGATCTTAGGACCTGTAGACTTCTCAAGCTAGCACAACTACTGGCATTACAATAGTTTTGCACACACAGAGAGAACACAAGACAATGTATTTAAAGTTTTTTTTTTTAATTCTTGCTTGTCTAAAGCATATTCCTTTCCTAGAATATTGTGAAGATAGATATCAAATGTTACTGCTTTGAAAATGTATCATCTCACGATCTTTTGAAGCTTGGTTTGAGCTGTAAACAACATTACACTGTAAGTTCAGCTTCACATTCTCCTCATGGCCAGCACAAACCCCCATCATTCCTTGAGAAACCAACATGGCATCCACAGTTACCTGCTATATTCAATGTTACCTCCTATTCGAAACCTAAACAAGAACCCTGCCAATGGTCCATCTGCCAGGAGACTACATGTATTAAGTCCTGTGCTGTTCTTTTGCAACTTAAAAGAGGTTTCCTTAGACTTGTTAAACTTGTGAACATCTTTTTGATGGCACGCACTGCAACTGGCAAAAATTATTTAAAGGTGGAAACCACAGGGGGTGCATTGGTTCACCCCTACCATATCATTGCTATTTTCTGTAACTTCCTGAAGCACATCATTTAGGCAAAATTGTGAAATAACAGGGCAGCTACATGTACATCATAGTGATTTTAAGGCTTTTGGGGTCAAATTAAAAACAGCTCCTAGAACACCAAAAGAAAGATATCAAGCTATTTCCTCAAAGGTAAAACAAACTATAATCTGCAATTGGCCATCTTTCCACAGCACAAGAAGAGAAGTTAAAAAAATTTTAAAGTTGCAATCCATTTAATTGTTGCTATCTCTAGCCAAGGAGGCTTATTTATAGTTTTGGTAAATTGGCCAAGTAGTTTCAAACAGAATTGAATCATTTTTCGGTTTTCTTTGCTTCCAAATACCTCATTCAGCTTTTCAAAGCGATAAAACTTGTGACAAACAGTGTAGCTCCTTCAAAAGAGTTGAAATGTAAATGGGAGGCATGGATGAATTAGATTTTCTGGAACTGATATACAGTATGCCACTCTTCATGATTCAGTTGTAATTGAATAATTAACAATTATTCACCAAAGTGGAAGTGAAAAGTGGTGGATATTTACCTCACCACTTTGTGGCTCGGTAAATATCCACCACTTTCACCAACACTGAGGTGAATAATAATTGTTTTAGCATATATCACACAAGCTGAATTAGCTGACCAAAACATTACTTTATGTGACAATATACTGACAAGCGGTCGGAAAGTGTAAAATCTTGCGCACTGGCTGATCAGAGGTGAATAGTACTTGCTAATCACCTCTGAGTTAACCAATCATAGCATGCGTTAAGCACTATTCACTTGTGTGGTATATACTAATAATAATTATTACTACTATTATTTTGTTTCTTCTTGTGCCATCGTGTAAGATTTTGCGATTGAAGACTGGAACTGAAAACAGTGAAATGAAAAGCCTTTCCATTTAACACACAAAGTTTCTTAGAACTTCTAACCCAAAGTTTTGGCTAAACAGAAAGTTCTCTTGCTATTCATTATTTCTACCGTGGAAGATATACAATTTTATTGCAAGAAACATTGTCAAATTAAGTCTAGGACTTATAAGCAAAAAAAAATATTATACAGTATGTGTAAAAACAATGAAACAATAAGTTTAAATACTAGCTTAATGCCAAAGCAATTTTAAGGTCCAAATGAAATTAATTTAGGTTTTACATACAAGGTCACCAAAATGATAACTTACAAATAATTTCCTCTTGCTTAAAGTGCACTAATATATTGTTCATGAACATTTTCTCAAAAAACACCTTTTTAAAAACACTTAGACTTGGCTAAGAATACAAAATTGCTAAATTTAAAGTGCATATGAAGCGAAATTTTTCATTATCTTGTTCGAACAAGCTTTCAAAATGAAGAACAGCGTTTATTTTATTGTGATAGCACTCTTGGTTGCCGAGTTACTCAAGATTTTGATTTATGCAAATTAGAGGACTTGTGACGTCACTAGGTGTCCAGACACAAAACGAAGTAAAATCACAAAATATGGAATATCTGTGCAAATACTAAGTCTACAGGGTTGAAATTTTGCAGGGTTGATGTGCTGCCAGAACTACACATTATGATAGTGGTTATGATGTCACCATAGCAACACACTTGTTACCAGACCTCTACCTTCCCAAATGAGAAATGCCTTATTTATTGCTCCAGAGTCTAACACACTTTCTATACTTGTGCTGTGTAATGTCCATATTTGCTCGCACCCACTGAATGAACATCAAGAGCAAATAGCACTTCTTGGGGAGGGAAACTCTATCCTTTGGAAAGGTAGAGGTCTGGTAACAAGTATGTTGCTATGGTGACATCATAACCACTATCATAATGTGTAGTTCTGGCAGCACATCAACCCTGCAAAATTTCAACCCTGTAGACTTAGTATTTGCACAGATATTCCATATTTTGTGATTTTACTTCATTTTGTGTCCACCTAGTGACATCACAAGTCCTCTAATTTGCATAAATCAAAATCTTGAATAACTTGGCAACCAAGAGTGCTATCACAATAAAATAAACGCCGTTCTTCATCATTTTGAAAGCTCGTTCGAACAAGCTAATGAAAAATTTCGCTTCATATGCACTTTAAGCACTGGGGGCAGAGAACCGTTACTACTTTATCATTTATCATTATACTTTATTATTATGTACTTGCTAACAGCTAGATTCAACCACCGGTACTAACTGTGGTGCTGAGAGTCTAATCAACTTATGTCGTCTTTTACCTTATGTCGTTCTTTTTTGTTTGGATTTTCTGGCACCTTGCACTACATGTATATTTTTTTTGCCTGCAGTTTGGTCACAGCTTGCTTAGAAAACAAAAATCAACCTAATGATCGACATAAGTCAGTTATACCCTCAGCCCTTCAACTATTCTAACATAACCTGTCCAGCTGTACATTCTGGTGTTTTGGAATCCTCAAAGACAAGGGGAGAGACAGTCTGTGCATGGAAGTCAAAACAGACCAAAAAAACCTTGGCAAATAAAAGTCATGGAAGAATAAAAAATATTGCCAGCTTTTTCCCCACTTCTTGCTGTTTCTTTGCCAAAATCTTTCATGCCAATTGATGACTTTTTGTTGCCCCAACGCATTCTTCCCCCAGGATGCCAGAGTTGTTTTCAACACTACGTAAGCTACATGTACAAAAAGTCAGTTTAATCAAGAAGTTCTTGAAAATTGCCTGCAAACCAAACACCTGTGTTCCTGTTATATAGCTTCTGCATGGGCATATTAATTACTGGAAATATATGTATGTATATCGTATTTACAAACATTTCAACATTTTTGAAACATATCTAAGAAAGCGCTAAGTTTAAAACCTAGTGTTGAAACACATATCCAAGAAAGCACTAAGTTAAGAAAAGTCTTTGATTCCTGTTTTCTGTTTCCTACCGACAGTTTGCATTGATAATTCCTCTGGTATTCACATGAAAAAAACGTCTTGCTGATTAAATTGGTGAATTTTTCACTAGAAATGTTCCAAAACATGACTGGAAGGGAACCTCCACTCTTACAACAAATTGACCCTAAATTGTTGGAAAGAATTACTAGCTTCCAAAATTTAGCTTATACTGTGGAAATAGCATTAAAAGTGCACAAAAAATTGGGTATCATTAATTTCCTTTTCACTTACATGTATAAATTTCATGGGTGCCACCATTTTTGATTTTGTGACATCAATAATTTTTGGCTGCAGCTATTACCAGGAAGCAAGTGTACACTTAAAGGTAGCCTATATCCATGTTTTAAACAAAATTTGGAATTTAGTAATTATTTTCAACAATTTAGCACCAGTTTGTTTTAAGAGTGGAGGTTCCCTTTCATTGACTCAAAGCAGTTCTAAAAATATCACACAATAATTTTTTTACATTGCCTACAATATTATTGTGAGTGACAAAAAACCACAGGAATCACTCTCGGAGCTGAACAACCACATTTTCAAAACTTCAGGTACACATGTTAAAACAGTTTACCTTTAAGGCTACCTTTTTTTACACCTGCGGCAATAGAGTTAATTTTAGCTGCTAGCAGTTTCTATTAATTTTCACATATTCTGCCACAGTTCTTGTCTAAATCATTGTTGAGGTTGTAAATTCCTTAAAAGGCAGGTTTAGCTTGATGACGGGGGGTGCAGATCTAAACACCGACTTGACCAATGGCAGAATGGCAAATTCGGCACTGGAAGTTGCATGTAGTCCTTTCTGCACACTTTTGTGTTCTACTTTGGCATTACAGTGTCTTTGCTAAATCTGCTCAATACAATACGGGTTATTGGCCAAGCGTGAGGTTAATGGTGAGATATTGGCCTCATTCTTTTTTTATGTGTTTATGGACCAAGATGAAGTTGAGGTCCATAAACATTCAAAAAAAGAACGAGGCCAATATCCCGCCATCTTGACCAAACAAGCTTGGTCAATAAATGATTTATTATATGTCTCAAAGGATGCTATTAAAAGACAGTAAAACAGGGCCGGACAAATGGGCTATCTCGAGCAGTCAAGATGGCTCCATGCTCCATCTTGACCTCGCAGGTAGCCAATCACAGCAGGAGAATTGATTCATTTTGACCACTGAAAGAGCCAGTCATATAATAATAGAACATACAACCTCAAACCATGAATCTCAGATGTCTTGTATCTATTCTTTTGGTCTCCACCCGCTAATGAGCTTTTTCACCTTCTTACACTGAAATGCATTCATTCCAAGTGCCTTCAGTTCTTCCTCATCCAGACTAACCAGCAAGCCTCCATCCACTTCGTTTTTAGCAAACACCTCAACGTAATCACCAAAGTGGAAATGCTTCAAGAACTGCGACACTTCAGATATTTTCAACTGTGACAGATCATCAGGTACTTTGAAATCTTTCTGGTTTTGGAAAGGTGCAGACTGTGTTTTCTTAAGAAAGGGCTTTGGTTTCACAGGAGGTGGTGGTGCTTTTTTTGGTACCTCTGGCTTATCAGCACTCACCAACTTTTTGGTCTCGGATTTAACTTTGCGAGGAGGAGCAACTGGCTCTGGATTTTCTGCTGTGATTCCACTACTCTCTGGTTGTGATGGCTGAATGCTCAACGCTACTGGAAGGTACAAATATTCACCACCAGCGTCATCATCAATGGGTATTGCTCCATTGGAAATTTTACCCTGATCAGTCATTCCTTGTGGAACATAACTGGCTGCCAGTGATGCAGCATCACTTTTCTGCGGCTCTTGCTCTAAAGTGGGAGGTTTCGGCAGGTCGTCATCCTCGATATATGTGTAATCATGGTTGCTATCATCAGAATCTGCGGATTCAGAGGTACTTGTTGTGGGAACCTGATTATTCACATTTACACTTGAGGTGTCCTGTGAAGAACTGTCACGTGCAGGGACAGGTGGTGGCGGCAATACATCAACAAGATACTCATACTCTCTTATGGTGTCTCTTGATGCAAATATATTCTGAATCTCCATGCACTCTATCTTTGCAAGGCTCACACCATCGTGGAAAATACGGCAAATGCGAACATAATCCTTGTCATCTGATAGTGCACCGCGAGCAACGTTGATTGTAATTGGCAGATGCTTGGGACAGCTGACTACTGTTCTAAGATCACCCTCTTTTGTTGTACAAATCACCGTAGCATCTTGGTACACCTTTTCCAGAGAAAGAACTCCAAGTGAGGTGTTGAATACATGCTCACTTGATCGGCGAGTAATGGATGGTGGATCAGTGAACTGAAAGTACAGTGGCAGCTTTGGCGATGAAGAGATCAGTTCTTTCAGGTAATACTCCCGTCCGTCAAGTAAGGATTGGAAGCCAGCAGACACGCTGAACGGCAACCGTACGGGAGCACGCTCTTCGTTGTGAAAAAGAACACAATCTTCCTTCCCTCCAAGGCCGTACTCAACGCGTATAATCTCCAGTTTATCTCCAGGATTCACACAGACTGAATCATCGTCCAAGCCAAAAAAGCCTTGAGTGACTCGCACAAACTTAACTGGAATCCTACTTATTTCTTCCACTGTTTCATAGACGCCACGGAAATCGGGAGGACGAAGTTCAACTTTCTGTGAACAGTTCAAAGGAATGTTCAACTCCCTCTTCTTCCTGTCTCTTGCCAATACTTTCTCTGTGGTTTTGACAGTGTGTAATGTCATTATTTGCTCAGCTCCAATGCACGAGTCTTCCGTAGGGCCGTAGTAACCTTCGTTTACCTTGACTATTTGTGGTAGAGGAAAACGATCAACGAAGTCGAACAGTTTGTACTCGATATCACTCCAAATCAGATTGTCAAGAATGGGATCTCTAACTCTTACCCTCGACATTTTATTCTCTACGCTTTGGTCACTGTAAATCTTTCGTTCACATCGCGAAACTGGCGACCCTTTCGATTCTATTGTCTTGCCAGGGAGCGGTTGCCAGCTTTCGATCGAGGATCTGAGGATCGAAGCCTCAAACTTCCTCTATGCCAGCGGTAAATTTTACAAGGACATAGAGGACGCCTGTAATCCATCACAATGTGTGACCTCTTTTCAACGTGACACGTCACATCATGCGGCTTTAAAAACCGGTCAGTTGATAGGACATTGCAAAACATCCACCCAGGACGTCAAAGAATGGTCCAGTTTCAGACTAAAAGAACCTAGAGTCATGGTTGTAAGGGTCATTTTCTTTTAAAAATACTTTCTTTGAGAGCTGTCCCATAGTACACTTTGTGATATTCTAAACGACGTACTTTACGGTTTAATTATGCTTCCCTGCACTAAATATAACCCCGTTTCTTCATGATGTATTCATCTGACCTTGGCTCTCTAAAGATGGACTGGGTAATGATCCTTCTTTCGCCATTTGTCGTGGTCTTCGTTTATCCTGTAGTTCTACTTATCATGATGTACGGAAGCGCCGTGTTTCTCCACGCTTACCGCCACAGACGTCGTCAAATTTACGATGCGTACGCGGGTAATTTTTGGGACGGCGCGCAGCAGGCCGTAGCCGCAGTTTTTGATGCACACGGTACACTTTGGCACGGTAAGCGTTTTTTCCCCATGCTAGCTAGGATCTTATATAAAACGACAGAAGGAAGGTTAAAGGGGTAGATCGTCTGAAAAAAAGTTTATATGTGGTAATTTTATTAGTTTCGTGTTTTTACGGTTTCGCGGTCTTTTTTTTTTCGAAACCCGCCGACATGTGGGTTTGCAAGCTAGTGCAGTGTGACAGTAACTATCTGGTTGTTCATGCAAAGGAACTCTTGCTTTGAATGAAATATTTTTACATTTCGGATCTTCCACCTAAGTACGCTTTGGTAAGTACGCTTTACTGCTATGTGCGCTGTAGGAAAAACGCGTAGAAAAAAATTCCCAGGCTGCTTTCATCAGCTGGAGAAATCATGGATTCTTTGTTTATTTCCACTTGAAATTGCTGTGGAATATGTGACCTTTTACGGAAAATTTTAAAATTGAGCTTATGCTTATTCGAAGTGAAGCGGCCAAACCTTGTGTTAGAATCACTTCTTATATAATTAGTCGGGACGTTATTCAGATTGCTGGCTAGCATGACCAAAGCCTGAGTGTCTGTGTGTGTGATCTTGAAATATAAGCTTAATTATTACAGGAAATCCTCATATTTCTCCCGCGGGAATGGATCGTCTAGATCACGTATCCCCCGCAGCTGTTTATGGACAAAATAAAATTTTCCGGTATTATTTCAATATCTGCTTAGTTTAATGATTTTTTTGTTAGTTTTTATCAATTACTCAAGCCATAGATTTTTAATCCCATTCTGTGGTAAGTGAATTTTCTGAAATTCAGCCTGTGCATTTTTAATGACAGGAAATTCAAACCCAAACAGGAAGCTAACAGTGCTATATCAACCATGAATCTGTCACAACTGAAAAGGAAATTTTCATAAAAACATTTTGAATCAGAACAGCCACAGTCACTTAATCAAGTTACACACGAGGGTTGATACCTTCAATTTAGCCACATAGGTTTGGAACATCCCAGTGGGTATGGGTATAGCTTTTAATGTGTTTTATCTAAAGGGCAAAAGTAGATCACGATTTTGGAAGCCATTTTTGAAAATAGTTAATAGGCTAGGTCATGCAAATAGGGGTGGCGAATGGTCTTGCAAATTCCAGGGACTCATAGTTTTGAATCATTGTCCAAAGCTGTCCCCATGTGTCAATTTCATTTGCAAGCCTAAACAATGGCTCATTCATGCAGAACAAAAAGAAAAGAAAATGGAATGGAAATTGGTCTTGCCAGCTTGCAAAGCCTTGAAGTCTGAAATAAGGTCACGAAAAACCCCAAAGTTTGTGAACAAATGCACATTCATTTGAAATCCTTAGCGTGGGCGGGGCTGAATGGGGAGGGGGGTAGTTTAAAAAATCTTAAGTTTTTAAAGGAATTTCTGAAGCAAAATAGAAGGCAGGGGTAGAGGGAGAACAAAATATTTCTTAGCATAAAATACTAAATATCTTTGAATAATGATATCTGAAGACCTGAGATGGAATCACCAGCCTGATGAGCCCACAGTAATTTGCTGGGCTAACAAGCTCTTCGACCTCATCAGGTGTAACCCACAAGCCTGCGACAGGAAAACCAAGGAGGCAGCTTATGTCAGCCTTGTGAGACCATTGCTTGAATACACAGGTTCAGTGAATTCAGTTTTGTTTTCCTCACTATTTGGATGCTCTGCCTCAATGAGCTGTCGAAATCGCTGGGGACAGCCTGTTCCATCACACCTCAGTATCAGTGTAGACTAATGTCCAATGCAGTGCATGTATGTTGTTATATTAACAAGGTAGCATGAAGTGAGGCACGTTTTGATTCTGTAAGCATGTTTTGTTTTTTCCAGGCTATGAACTGATTGGAGTGGAAAAATTACCAGATGATGGCCCAGCATTGTTGATATATTATCATGGAGCATTACCTCTGGACATGTATTACATTCTTGCTAGACTTTTACTTATGAAAAAGAGAAGGCTCAGAAATGTAGCAGCCACATTTCTTTTTCAAATACCAGGTTGGTATTAAATATACTTGATTTTTAATTGAAAATTCTATTCCATTCCATTCCATTTTATTCTTTTCTATTTTGGCCTATTTGAGTTGTTGCAGATATTTTTGTAATGAACATAATTTTTGTTTGAAGGATTTTGATGAAATTACTATAAAAACATTCACTGGCTAAAAAATATTTTAAAAAGAACATGAGCTTTCGGCTGTCCATCTACAGCCTTCGACGGATAAAAATGGAACACGAAATGATAAAATATATGTAAGAAAAGGTGAGATAAAACAAAAATGTGTAAAAATGTGTAAATTAAACAATTACTATTGTTTAAAAAGAATGCTGTACTGGTTTGGAATCAGCTTAGAATTATTTTCAACATGCTTTGGTAGCAGAGGTGTGCCAAGCCTCCAAAGTTTTTTTAATACAAAAAGGGCCTTTGTCAATAACACTGGAATTATCAAAATCTATGCGATGGTCGAATGACCATGCTTGTTTTGCAATGTTTGATCCATTAGCACATGTTTTGACATTCCTAATATGTTCTTTCTTATGGGTTTCAAAACACAGACCGGTTTCACCTACATAACACCAATCACAATTGGCACAGGGTATTTTATAAATCATGTTCGGTTGATGTTCAATAGATGGTCTGAATTTGGGAGAAGGAAATTCTTGTTGCAAGGTCTTGAAGGGCTTATTTTCATGACACCATTGATGAAGGGAAGGACAGCAAAACTGTTAGGATTCTCTTGAGGTGCAGCCCATTTAAAAAAACATGCAAACCAATTTTTCAGGCATGGGGATGGTGTGTGTGGGCGGTTTGGAAAATGTCCGCTTTAAGATGTTAGAAATGATGAAAGAGGGATAGTTGTTGGCTCGTAGAGCATCAGTGACGTGGTTGATGTTCTTTTTAAAAAATTTTTTAGCCAGTGAATGTTTTTATAGTAATTTCATTATGTCTCATCCTGGCTGCACTTCAATCTTAAATTGATTTTGATAATGTTTAAAAACTCCTTGGATTTCACTTGGTGCTATTTTTTTTCTGTGCACTTTGTTGAAGTCTTGATATTAATTAAAATTAATTAATTTATCTGCTATGAATCACTTTTTGAAGGAATTCAGTTGCTTCTTGAAGTCTGTGGAGCTGTAGAGGGACGTTCAAGAGAACAGTGTGTGCAGATTCTGAAGGTTTGCTTCTATTCATTTGCTTAATGATAATCAAACATTGAGTTTAAAAAAAAAAACTATAATATAAATGGACAGCAGGTTCTTTTCCAAAACAAAGTGAACTGGTTTCTTGAAAGAAATGTTGAATACAGTATGTGAAAGAAAATAAAAAAACTGGATGATTCTTTTAGTTCTTATAAAATGACACCATGGATCTTACAAATGGCCCATTTTGCATCCCACCTGTACAACTTAACATGTTTGGTTTATACCCAGCTGACAGCTAAGGAAAATACAAGAACATAATTATGCAAGTGTGTAACTGTTAAAAGTTTAATCGTTAATACACAGTGGCTTTTTTTAGAATGGTGAATTGTTGGCCATTTCTCCAGGAGGAGTCAGAGAAGCTTTATTTTCTGATGAGTTTTACACCATGATTTGGAACGGAAGACGTGGATTTGCCAAGGTGGCTCTGGAGGCCAAAGTGGTGGGTTGAGGTACTGAATGGATACATGTAAGGTCAAACTAGGAAAAAAAAAAAGAATTAAACACTAACAGCATGCAGGGCTGTCATTAATTTTTCAAGTAGTAAGGGATGTGCAAAAAGTAGCTGGGGAATCCATCTGTTAATTTCATATAGTCAATATGACATTAATTTTTTTCTATGAAAGTAACCCGGGATCTAGTCCAGAATTATCACAATTGGCTGGGGATTCCCAGCCCCCGGCACTTAATGACAGCCCTAAGCATAATAATAATACCACTTTATAGGGTGACAAAATTAATGGTAGTCCTTTTGTTTCCATTGTGGCCCACAAATAACGACAGAAACAAATAATGTAAATAAACTCAATATGATAAGAATCCCAACTGGCCGGAGGCAAAGCAGTTGGATATTTACAAGGATGACTGAGGACTTGAACCAGGGACTACCCAGAACAGGACCAGCTAGCGGCCAGAGCGGGATTTGAACCCGGGGCAACTGCATTGAAACCCATCACCCTAACCGCTTGGCCAAAAGCTGTAGAAAGGTATTTTTTTAAGTGTACCTTGTGGTGTTTGAAGTCAGTTTTAAGTGATGTTTTCATAAGCTAGAAGACGTTCATCTGTTTACCGGTAATTACAAACAAGAACAAAATCTTTCTTTGAGAAAATGCAAGCTGAAATGAACTTTCCATGCGCTTTCTAGGGAACTATTTTCAGAAATATTTTCTTTCTGAAAATGCTAGCTGACATTTTTGACTGCCAAAAACAGCAATTACGACCTTTCTGAAAATCTCAGGGGCTATGATTTCCCAATTGTGAATCTTTTAGGCCATGTTTTAGTTATGAAAATCTGAGTGCATTCTTTAATCGACGCCGAAAGCCCAAGGCGAATTACTCCCACCGAACAGATATCTACCAAAACTTGTCATTGGGTGTCCCTGACTACACACAAAGAGTAGCGAAAGTTGTTGTTAATTGTGTTGTGGCCTGTCTTGACATGTCTAAGTAAGGGTTGGGTGGGGGTAGATGACAGCCTAACCACTTGTCCCTGGAAAATCCTCTTGAAATTGGTTACTGTTTCCAGACGTCAAACTGGCTATTGGCACTATGCTTCCTTTTTGAGCAGGCAATTCAAGGTTCTGGGTAAATTAAGTAGTTTAGTGACATTAACCATTAACTGCTGGGTCATTTTGGGAGAGCTTGAAATGGACCAAATCCATTTTAGTACTCTTGTATATGTTAGGTGAAATCTTTTGCATGTGTTTAACACTGATGCACGCCTTTAATTTTTCTCTGATTTCAGCCAGTGTATCCAGTTTATACCCAAAATATCAGAGAGGCTATCCGCTCTGTTCAGTTGGGACGAAGTAAGTAATTAAGATCATTAAACTGCTTGTTGTACCTTTCATATTCTGCTCTAAAAGTGAGGGCCCGCGCAGCAACTTTGGAAATGGAGGGGTGGGGGGGGGGGGGGGGGGGGGGTGCTCACTTCAAACGCGTTAGCGTGAGTCAACTCCCAGAAAATTTTAAAATTTAAGTCCTCTGAAATGGCTAGAAATGCAATAAAACTAACATGGTGGGGTGCTTTCTGCAGCAAAAAGTGGTGTTTTAAAACAAGAATTTAATTACCTTTTCGTTTAACTAATCATAACTGGCAATTAGTAGCGTATCCACAAGGCTCAACGCAACATACGATTGCCCTCAATACATTGTACTGTTGAAAAGTGGGGGGTCCCCTCCCCTGCACAGCGCCTGAAAGTATTTTGGGAAAGGGTGCAATGTAATTTGACTAGAAATTTTGTTATTTGTTGGAGTCAAAATAAATGTTGTGCTCCTCTTGCAGAGTGGTTTCGCAAACTGTATGAGTGGACCAAATTACCTTTAGTACCACTGTATGGAGGATTTCCAGTCAAGTTAAGGTAGGAACAGAATGGATATGATTCATTTGTTTTGTTTCAGTAAATTGTAGCAGTAAATTCTTTATTTTGTGTAATGATTTTTGTCAGTCTCTTGTGTGACTTTAAAGTACATGTGCTACTGGTCCTCTCTCAAAGCTATTTTCAGGCAATGAAAGTCTACAATGATAGCAAAAGTGAGAGTATCTGTAGTATGTCCAGACTGTCTCCTCTCTGCATTTGAGAGTGTGCCGGTTTGACGGCATTTAGCATGTGAAAACACAAGAAATCTGGGGCCAGATTCACGAAGTCCTCCTAACTTAAGATGTGTCCTAAGTATTGTTTTTGAACAATAGCACATTGTTAGAAAACAATACTTAAAACACATCTTAACTTTGGAGGGCTTTGTGAATCAGGCCCCTGGTTGCTACCTGGCAATTAATGATGACCAAATGTTAAGTCACTGAATTTTTCTTTTTTTGCAGGGAACCAGGTTGCTATGAAAATTTTACAACTTGTCAATTTGAATAAACACACTTTATTATTTTGTAAATATTGTTTTTTTAGGACCTTCATAGGAGATCCAGTTTGCTATGATCCTAAGTTGACATATGATGACTTAGCTGGCAAAGTGAGTGTTGTTTACACAGTGTATTAACCTTGCTTCTGTGCATTTATCCCTTGGCTCGATTTCTGCTGCTCTCTTGTGTTCGGTCTTTGTTCCTCCCTGAGAGAATCTTTGTTTCTCCACTTTCAGGGGAGGAGCATGGGCTCATTTTCCTGAACATCAGTCGGTAATTGAGTCTACTCTAATAACTGTAATGGCCAGCAGAGAGGAAGCCAGGAGAATTGTCAACGAGGCTGAACAACACAGCTTTTGACATAAGGACTCGCCCACTTGCCAATGCGAGTGTCAAGCCTGTTGGGTGATTGACCAGTTTGGCAAGCGGAGCCTGAAAATAAAACTGTATCTGATTGTTTTTGACAAAATATGATCTAAAAAAAAAACATATCCTGGAGAGTACAATCTGAGTTAACGTCACTCGCCCAGTTGGTGAGCATTCTCAAAATTTAGTTTCCAACCCTGACAACACTGAGTGAAGGGTTGGGGTTTCTGTAATCCCCCTCTTTTTACACGGTGGTGTGATTAGCCCCATGCCCAACCCCGACCTTGTGGGCCAGGGGCAGTACTTTGTTGGGTCTCTTCAACTTGACCAATCTGGCACAGTTGAATGCATCACGCTCGTGAGCTTGGGTTACCTATGATTGAACCTTCCAAGGACTGACGTCTCAGCCAGCATAGCTTTTAGGATCATTGAGACACTCGAGCTCCACTACCAAGGTGGTGACAATTGCTCAGGGTGAAGAACTGAAGGGTTGACAGTGAAAATAAAAGCATCTCTGAGATGCTTTTATTTTCACTGTCAACCCGCAGGAGAAAAATTCACATAGGTTGACTGATAGACTATGACCATTTAACAGGGGTGAGAACTCTAAAAAAACACTAATTCGAGCAATCCTTTAAGTAAATTTCAGAAAGTCCTTGTGGAAAGAAATTGGCATATCCTCCCATTATTTTAGTGACATTCCCATAAAGTTTTCAGATATTTCTATTTCATTTCGTGATGTCCTGGTATTATTTCATCTTTCCTGGACATTTTTCTAGTCTCCAATTTCCCAGCAAATTCTACAAATTCTGGGAGGAATTTTCGTTATCACCCCCCTCCCCCAGCCCCCCCCCAAATGATATAAGCAGGGCTGTCATTAGATTTTATAGCTGGCTACTCTCAGTCTGAAAATGAGTAAAACATAAAACAGCTATTGGAACAATTGCTTGATTTTTGACCAGCTACTTTCTCTGAGAGACCATCTTCTGAAAACTTTGACAGCCCTGTATAAGTATACAATACTTTGCACTTTATTAAAGAATCTATTCTGAATTTTCAACACATTATGTTAAACTTACCTTGCAGATTCAAAGGGAAATCCAAGAAATGATAGAACGGCATCAGCAGCTTCCTGGGAGCATCATTACAGCAGTGCAAGCAAGATGGCAGTCTACTAAACAACAATGAGTTTAAACTTATATTATGTTGCAAAATGATGTTATAAGATTTACCTGAAATTCTGCAATTTTACTACTGTGCTTTTCAATAGCACAAATACATTTTACTCTAAAGCAGGGCTGTCAACCCTTCCGGATAATCTGACTCCAGATTTTGGATCATATCTCCTGGTTTCCAGATTAGAGTCAGAAATCTCCCAGATAATCACTGAAGTTTGCCATTTCTTGTGAGACCCAACTTTCACAACAATAAAATTTCAAATATTTTGCTTTGTTTGAGCTATTTTACTGTTAACATGGATAACAAAATTAAAACATTTCCTCGTAAACTCCAACAAACCGTTCTTGCAAGCTTTGCCATTGTAATGTAAGCAATAATGTGTTTGGTCAGAAATAAACCAATCAGATCAAATGTTACAATGGCATCATGTGCGTTATGACTTCATCTATTACAATTCTCAATATTTGAAAACTTGGGGGTAGACAGCCCTGCTAAAGTTCAAAAACCAATTTAATTAGTTATGTTATGTCATGTTGGTGATTACATTTCATACTGCTAGCATGACAAAAAATTAATAGACTTAAGAAATGCAACACACTAAATGCCATTTAAATTTCATTAATTACGGCCTATTGATGTGACGTTTGGATCGTTTCAAGTTAACTTATTTTTGCCTCCTTCAGCAAAAGGAACTGAAAGCAGTCCTTATTGCTAGTTTAGAGTTCATATGTTATTGAAACTTTTGGACACGGTAAAATATCTTGCTGCGACATTCAGCAACAATATTTTGTTTCATAAACAAGCAATGATATATTTATGTACTTGCTAGATTTTGCAATGAATTAAGGTGTAGCTGCCATTTCAGTTATCCAGCCCATCAGAGCTTCACTTCAACTTTCAGGCTCAATCTAATACTGTACATACATCAACATTTTTTGAAGAATTGGCATTGAAAATGAAAGACAAGAAATTTCTTTTATGCATTGAATTAATTAATTAATTAATTAATTTAAGAGATAGAGAAATGAATAAATAAATAAGTGATAGATATTCACAATAATTTTTTATGGGAATGGGAAATTCTTTAGTGTTAGCTTTGTTATATGGTTGAAATTCTATTTATACAATAATTTGACAAATTTATACAGTATTTTCCATACAAAAACAAATTAATATATTACACATTGTATTTAGTTTGTGGCAAGACTGAATTGATAATTTATTAGAATTTATAAAATGAGAATTATAGAAATAAAAAATTGTTGGTAAAGTGTGGATTGGCAGATGTGAAAATTAATGT
>JAEMWC010000271.1:732500-762500 GCA_016490735.1 Pachyseris speciosa
ACCCCGGCACTTCAACCACCGTTTTAACTGCCCCACAGTGTTGTCTTCTGGTTCTCTTCAAAATCTGGAGAAGGGAACATCGTCATCTTCAGTCAGAACGGTTAAAGAGGGAAGAGAACTGCTCGCGAACGACATAGTTTCAACTCACACTCTTACAGAAAAGCGATTTGTTTATCTGAGTCACCCAGGGGGCTCCAATTTTGTGACGTCATTAGTGCGCGTCGCTATTGTTCGATTTTCTTGGTTTTCAGTCACGCAAGTAAAAAAATAAAGTCATCAACCATTCGATAGATAAAGTCAAGAAATTGACATATTGTAGAATAGTAATAAATAAACAACATGCTAAAGTCTCAGGGCTGTGCGGTATCCCGTACTCGAGTTATTCGGCAAAATGTACCGCTCAAAATTATAGAGTTTAGTATGGAAACGCCATGTTAGTGTCCCTCTGAGGGGCACAAATATGGCGGCCGAAAACTAGTGAAAACATTTGGAATTTACTTTTTCTTTCTCAAAGGCTTTCTTCTCTGTTATGAGATTGCAAACATTCACATAGACGCTTCTCTTATCATGTTGGCTTTTCAGACCTAAAAAAACACACGCGGGGAATCGATGTTTTCATGTACGTGACATGCTTTGTGAGCAGACATGTTTATGTCACACACTGTAATAAAATCTAAAATTCAAATTGCTCTATTTTCAAAACAAAGCAAGCTACCGAGCTGAAAACATGCAAGCAGATACATTTCTAAAACGTCTTTTTACGTGATGAAGCTAAAAAAGCAAAAGTTTGTTTAATTTTGAATTTTAGTTTCTTATGACGTTATGTGAAAACCAAGAATTTTTTCCCAATAACGTATTAATGAGCGTCCAAGCTTTAGGGTCATTCGACCTAGAGCAGCAATCTCGTCCCCAGAGCCTACGTTACCCTTGTTCAGCGGAACGGGCAAAAAGGATCGCAGCCTCTGGGAACGAGATTGCCTAGAGCAGTCATTAATCTTATCGTGGAAAAATTTGGATTTGGCATTACGCATTTGAATATTTACTTTATTACGCAATTTTTTGAAACTCTCCCAGTGGGTCTGTGAGGCATATTTTATTGCCCGTTTTTTGTGATAGTCTCGATTTCTCATGAGGTCCTTGATGTGAGGTGTAATCCAGGGAACGGAGTTCCCTCTTGTTCTTTTGTGTCGTATTGGTGCATGGCTATTTAATGTCTCAGTAAAAAAATATTTCAATACATTCCAACATGTGTTGGGATTATTGATTTGTTGAATCACGTTCCAAGGCATTCGGGATAAATCTTCAAAGAAAAGCTCAGCAGTGTTTGTAGTCTCTGATTTCTCCCTGATCAGTTTTTGGTGACACAGATTTCCTCACTGCATAAATCAAATTGTGATCTGAGATTCCTGGATGTATAACACCAGAAGAATGTATTTTCTCTTTGGCATTTGTCACAATACAATTCGTCTCCTGCGCAGCCGTTCTTTTGTCACGTCACGCAACGCTTCTCCTCCTCCACTAAGGAGGAGGAGCGTTGCGTGACGAGACAAAAAACGGCTGCGTAGGAGACCACAATACAATAAAATCAGCAATTGATTAATTAACGAATTTTGAAAATTTTAAAATTTTAAAATTTTAAATTTTTTTTAAATTTTAAATTTTGAAATAGTAAAAATTTCGAAAACCTCAGACTTACACAATGATGAGAGTTAAGTCTTGGTGATTGACTTTAAAAACTGAAAACTTTCACTTATCATTTGGCAAGTTATTCCATAAGGTGATAATCCTAAAAAAAGGAATTTTCTGTAGCGGTTTCGTGAGAGTACTTGAATCTTCCGGTAACCCTGCAAAAACATTCAGTTGTAAGCGTTTATAATAATTTAGCCTTCGATATACGTTAACATCATACTCATAATGCTGATAATGACATCTATTTCGATTTTTCTCTAAGTTTCTTGCAGTGTATCTTTTAATGAATTAGTGCGATATGTGTTTCTCTTACGTTGTTTTTCTTCAGCTTCTTCTGTGATACGTTTCTTTTTCTCTTGACCTGAGGCTACCAGATTTCGTTTAGTTTTTTTTCTATCTCCTTACCCGCCTCGATTAGCTTTCGCTACCTGCGGTGTCAGGTCTTTTATCAATGTATTCTTTGGAAAAATATAATAAAGTTGTCTTGTCTTGTCTTTTCTTGTCTAGAAAAAAAAAACTAACATTTTTGCATGCGATTTTTCTTACATAACGGTTTGCTGATTGGGGATCGATAAAACTCGAGCTTAAGATTTTTCCTCAGTGTTCAGATTCCAGTGATAATCTGCAGAGAACCGCAAAGCCGAGAAATGAGTGTTTTGAATTCCCATGCCCTGTGTCAAAGAACATTCATTACCTGCTCTCACATATATCTGTCAGTCATTTCTTACTTTACAAAGAAGCGTCATAAGTAATTATAATGGCTTTACATACCTTTATAGCTTATGCCGGGGAGTGTCCAGACTGCGAGTAGTCTCTAATTTCGGCGATGGATTGTGGGGCGGGCGAAAGACACGCACGCGTGCACGCACGCAAGCGAGGAGACGCGACGCGAGGAGAGCGCCAAAACTTTCTAATTTTTGTCGCTCCCTTCGCGTCGCGTCTCCTCGCAACTTCGCGCGCGCTCGTGTCTTTTACCCACACCACAACTTGTATCGCCGAAATTAGAGACTACTCGCAGTCTAGGGAGTGTCATTTCTCTCGTTGTCATTCAAGAAGCATGACACGCTCTCAGCGTAGCTAATATTCACAATCCCAACTACTTGTATATAATGACTCAACACTACATATGTCAGTACGATGCCTCACACACGTCACTCGCTATTCAACAATGGGTTTATGCTTTTGCTGCGTGGAGACAACAAAACCGACGCGAGAAAATAAAATGGCCGCGCTAAATCTGAACGAGAGCTATAGGAGGATCGCTCGGGGAGCGCGCGGCCATTTTATTTTCTCGCGCCGGTTTTGTTTTAGCCTCACTTTCGATGAACTAAGCGGCGAAAGAGGGGCTGCTTGTAGTCTACTGCGGGTTTAAATCGACTAAAGACTGTCTGCTCGTAAAATCAGGTGTCATGCTTTCGGGCACCACCCACATGAAACCAGGGCATTATGCTCAATCTTATGCTCGGCTGGAGCGTGCTCAATTTACCTCATCCTCTCTTGGTCAACATTATTATTCACGCTTACGTGAAGTGAATTTGATGACGTGAATTTTAATTACGTCATATGGCTCACTAAGACAGAGAGCCAGCCATCCGGACCTTGCTCAGATGTCACTGCCTTTTTCGGCTATGCGATCTTTACTTTAAAAATCTGCAGAACAGGTGTTCGTGGCGTACGAACGCTCGTTTGAAGGCGCCATCAGTTTTGATGCGGAGTGAGTAGAGAGTCGGTATCGCTTTCCAAGATGGCGTCACAGCGTAAATCGAAAAATCGTCGCCCACTCAAACACGCCGTACTCTTTACTGGTCTCTGTCATAAATAGCCGACATGCTTGCACCCTGCCAGCATTTCGCTTTTCTCGTACCCGCCGATAGCTTCTACTGTTACACAAAACCTCTTTGATAGGATTATAGGTATTCTGATGAGGAGTTTCATGTTTTCGTTCTTTTGTTTTACGTCCTCTGTGTCAGGTAGATGACGTAACAGCCAGCTCTCGACTGTCAACACCATTTGACAGAAGGAGAGACTTTCATTGAGATGTGGCTATTCACTTTCACTGGGGTGTGCTAACGATGATCTCATGTTCGTGCGAATGACATCATGTGGCGACCTATGGAATTTTTTTTCAATACGAAGATACAATCTTCCCGCCGTTTTGTCGTTTGCTGGGACCTCTTCACCCTTTAAAATGTCGTTTTATTTGGATACCCGTCATCCTGCTCGAATTCCGCGTAGTGGAGTCATTTGGTAACATTCAGGGTAACATTCACATCGACTGAAAGTGCTTCCGTACAACTATATACCGTTTCTGAGAACATGGAAAGCCCTTTCCATTCATATCTGTTGATAGATTGACAGTTTTGTGACGTCAAAGGCTCTGTATCCTCCAAACAGGAGCAAAACGGTAGGCTACGGCCTGAGAATTCAAGCTGAGAGCGGTTCAGTTTTGTAGGCCGCAGCAGTTATGGCACGATCGGGCCACTATTACTGGCCAAGAATGGGTTGCATGCAGTGTATATCGTCTTTTTAGCTGCATATTAAAATTTTCACTATTTTCGCCTACTTTTACTCCATGTCAACAACTAGGTGAGCACAAAACGTTTAATCGAAATTTGCAAAGAACGGTTCAAACACATAGTTGAACGATTTTGGACAGAACTAAATTACTGTATTTCAGGGTGTGCATCGAAGCCCTGGTGTTTTGATAGGTCCAGGGCTAACGAGCAAGTAAAGTTACCGTTCGCTTGCAAAACGATAATTTGCAAACTGGAAAACAACGTTTTAGGGATAAAACAGAGCATTGTTCAACTGAAACGGCGAATTCATAGCGGGAATTCTATCAGTTTGCGGGGACAGTTATCGCATTCTCACAGCAGCTGCTGTTAATGATAACAATACACGTCTTAAATTTATCCGTTTGTTACTTGTCTCCCTAAGCGAAATGTCCTGAAATGTGGCTGTTGGCAGCAACTGCATATATGACGGACGATTGCTCAAAATCACAAAAGGTCGTGTTCCTGAACGCAGTTTCACGCGATCCCGGAAAATGATACTCGCTAACGTGGAAAGCCACAGCCCTTTGTTTGGATAAGGACCTCTTGCCTCATTCTGCATCCTCCCGTTCTAATAGAAAAGAATGCATTTGTCTGCCCTCCTAAAGTGCTCTCATGGGACTCTTTCTTCGTTTCCTTTAATTTCAAAGGTCATATGTGAACACTTCTATTTCAACAGGGGCACCCAACGACGTTTTTTTTCCCAAATGCTCTAAAAAGCCATTTAAAGTTGTTTGGAGTGCTTTTAAAGCTAAGAAGATGAGTTTTGAGCAGCGCTATGAACATTTGATCTGTTCGGTCATCCTAGGGGACATTAAGTCCTGTCGAATTTTTTAGGGCTTGTTTTTGCATATTCCGAAAATACCAGCTTTGCATAGAAGCTGCACGAAAACGTAAGGTTATCTAGAGACTCCATTGGACAGACGAAAATTTTAGGGATCGTTTTTGCTATTTGTCCGAAAACCCTACCGGTGTGGTTGTGTTATCGAATTTCTTAGGGCGACAGAACTTTTCTCGAAAATTCTAGGTGTACCAAAAAACCAACGGTTTCAACGCAACTGTTTGCTATTTGAACGCAGCTCAGGCAGCTATCAACTCAGAAGACACTCAAGGACTAATAGACTAATGCAAAGCGGAAAAAGTGGCAGAAGTTGGAAAAGTGGATTTCCTCAAGTATTAAATATGCTGAGAAAAGCGCAAGAATACTGATAATGATAACTCAGATAACTTATCAGTGACTTATGTTTTAGAAACACGGCAATCATGTAAAGCAGTTTTTAGAGTTTTGATATTTTTCGATATAGTTAGGTTATGATGTAATTACGATGAATTTTGATGAATTTTGATGAATGTACCGTGTCAAAATAAAGTTAACATACATACACTCTGTGCACTGATCATCTGTCAGATCTGTTGGAAGCTCCCCAGGAGGTGGGGCGGGTGGAGGGTTGTCGCTGGAGATTTGAAACCCTGACCCGTGAAAATGGTATAATGTTCACTGATGACCCGCTGAATAAATACAGATTAAAGTCTCCGTTTTCGGATTCCGTTCTGATAGCTTGCGAGCAGGCTCTCCAGTTTTTTGTTGAGGCGCGAGTCATGTGGTCGCGCCGCAGCTAAAAAAAAAACATGTTTAGGACGGGTACAGGACAACTCGCTTGAAATTATATAACAGGTTTAGGGCGGAGGAGCCAAAGATCATAACCTATCACTGACCCTATCCAGCGGCACGTCCCAGTATAAGCAATATAGGGAGTATCGCCTCCCCCTCTCCCGGGGTTGGAAGAAGCAAATGCTGCCAAAAAGTTTCTATAGCTGAACAACTGATCTGAGCAAAACCTCTGAAACCTTTTCGCAGTCAATTTCCCCAATGTTTAGGAATGTTTATTGCTGTCATTGACTAATGTGACTAATTACTGTAATCACGGTTAAAAATGGTATCCGTTTGCTAAGACTACTAGTAGTCTGCCTTTTCTGTTTTTAAGAAGTCTGTCGAGTTCTCATCCCTGTGCACACGTCAGTGACACGTTCGCAAGGCAACGCGGTTTGTATGAAAGGGATGAGCAAAAGGCATTGTGTCTCAAGAAGAAGCTCCGACTTATAACTGTTAACAGTATTAAGTTTAAGCTGATGTTCCTTCTTCCCCCTGCTTCCTGCACTTTTTTTTTCGCTAGCACAGGCTTTAATCTGGGCAACCGAAGATGCTTCAGATCATGCTTACGCTTTGTCATTTCGGGAATCGAACCAGATCAAACAACCCCACCTAACCCCCTGATCAAAGGACAAGTATTACCGGTTATCATCCGCATAAAAAAAATGAAATCCCATGTTATACCTCCGCACGATATCCCCAAGTGGTGAAGTTATAAAATAAGATGTAAAATAGGGCTTAGAACAGAACAGAACCCTGATATCCTTCAAATACCCCGCTTGGAAATGGGCTGTATGAAGACTCAGGAAGACTTTGACCAGCTGGACTCTGATGATGAGAAACTGATACCCATTAACTAGCAAAGGACTACAACGCGCCAAAAACGATTGCGAGGGAGAGGGGACAACGGGAAGTCCATCCTTACTTCAGGTCACTTGTAATGCGATCACACCGAAAAAAAAAAGAAAAAAAAAAGGCTTGAATGGGCAGAGGTCATTTGTCTAACTGTCCTGACCTGTTTTAAGAACTTTGTGTGATAAGTATGAGAGTGAATGATAACGTGTGATTTACATGTTAACCACCCCCACCCCTAAGAATTAATGCAAAGTCTACACAAGGGATCAAAGGGGTCAGGGGTGCGAAGACGGTTTCACGATTTCACGGTTGATGAAAATAGTTTCAAATTTTTGTTTATCATCAGTATTATCTTTTATTATCAATACAACTTGACCCATTATTGTAAACATCTTGACAATAAAACCATAAATGAAATGAAAGGACCGTCGATTTTTCTAAAAATTTCAAATATTCTTTATCACAACACAAGGATCGAAATTAGAGCCTTGATTTTGGTGAGGCGAAACAAATACTGAATTTACCACTTTTCTAGTAGAAAGAAACCTTTCTAGTAAAACTTTGCTAGCGACAAAAAATAAATAAATAAATAAATAAAAAGCTTATCTTGCTTATTGTGGACAACTTATAAAGGTCGGCACACACAAGGGGACTAGTCCCTGCGACTAGTCCCTGCAACTAGTCCCCTGAAGAGTTTACACGAAGGGACTGGTCGCAGGGACTAGTCCCACGAACAGTTCACACGCAGGGACCAGCATAATTTGAGGGGACAAGTCCCTGCGACTTGTCCCACGAATTCAAACATGGTTTGAATTCGTGGGACAAGTCGCAGGGACCAAATTTTGGTCCCTGCGACTAGATTTTCTAATGCAAATGGGTAGTTCACACAATGGGACTTGGTCCCCGGGACTAGTCGCGGGGACTAGTCGCAGGGACTAGTCCCTCCGTGTGTGCCAACCTTAAGAGAAATAATCAACAAGGGCACAGTTCCTCAATCCCGATTTGGCTGAGTTGGGGATCATGTACCATTCTCTACCAGACGCTTCTGAAACTTCGCTTGGCTTAACTAAACCATCTTTCATGAAAATGGGCCCCGGTTTTTAACAAATAAACATAATGACAGAGAAAAATGTACTACAAAAGGTCCTTATCTTACTTAGTAAAAAAAACAAGCTAAAAAAGATAACTTCTGTTTAACTCGTTCAAGTATAACATCTGTAACATGAACAGAATCTTCAAAATTTGCCATTTCACTCTCAGAAGTGGCCAAAGACAAAATTTTGACAAAACTTGCAAATTTCGTATTGTTTGTAATTCCCTATAACAAATACTTAAGTCTGTGCAATTACTGCCAAATATGTTTCAATTGAGTGTGGAGTCTTGTATAGTTTCTCAGCTAGAAACACCATACAGGACTTGGGTTCAAATGTACAAGGCCTGATGCAAACGGCTAATGAAACTGAGCGAAAACAATAAATTTTTCTCATTTGCTTTAGATTCGGTACATGTGACGTTAGACATTTGAACCGGACTTAAGGCTTAAAGTCTGAAGTTTACCAGTGATGTCTTATTTTTGTTTCATTTTTTAAATTAAAAAAAAAAAGTATGCTTAATGCCATAATTCCATGAACTTCAATACCAATACTGAATACCCTCAAACTTTTCTATGCCAAAAAAAACTTTTCTATGCCAAAAAAAACTTTTCTATGCCAAAAAAAATAAAAAAATAAAAAAAAAGCACTTTAGACACTAGTTGATGTAAGTCACACCTGTTACGGTGTGACTGACCCTCTAGTGATAATATTGTTGTGAATTTTGTTGTACAGACTATGAACATTTGTTAGTGATTTGAAATAGGTGTGAGAGTTCATGGAATCAAGGCTTAAACATCTTGATAATGCAAAATTCCTTAAGTTATTGGAATCTTACATTATCAAGAGATGCATGAAAATAAAAATTATTTACAATGTGATTGTCTTTATTTCCATGTTTGCTGGCTTCCACCTGAGTTGCCTTCCGTCTTTGTGTACAGTTGGCTCGAATATGGCCAAACTGGTGGCACTTGTGGCAACGTACTGAAATAATACAAAAAGACAGGTATTTAAAATTTATTGACTTCGAATTTAACACTTATATTGATTTGTCGGGGGTTTCCCAAAGAGAATGAACCTGCAAAGGACAGTTGGTCATGTGATCTCAACATCATATGCTATTCGCTTCATATGTGTTGCAAGTTTGTGCATTGAAGGCTCGTTTTTATTCTCGTTGTTTGTCCTGTTTCATCGTCAGCATGTTGAGCATAAGGTGCAAGATCCCCCCAAAAATATGCTAGTCTCATTTTTGTAATCGCTTGTTTGTATTGCTTTATCTGTAATTCAGTATTGCTTGCTCCAACTCGATATAATAAATCATGCTCCACATATTGCTCTGATAGGAATGATAATGTTTAACAGATGTTGAAACTAAGACTAGACTGTTATCTGTGTTAAGTGCTGTTCATCACAATAGACAAGTATCACTGGATTGCTGGATTTTGAAAAAAAAAGTCTTAAGAGCCTTCTGCCTCCAAAATGCCTTGCATCTAATGTGATGTGGAGTATAACACTATAACTAACTTTTAAGTTTTTTAAGATTATCCTGCATACCGTTTTTTCTTCCTCCATTTCTTCTATCTTCCCCTCTATTTCTTCCTCTGTATTGTCTTCCTCTTTCCTCTACCCCTCTTCTCCTCTCATCTCTTCTTCTGCTGTCGTCTCTTGTTCTGCTCAGGGGCACCCAACGAGCCAAAGCAGCCAAAAGCTGTGTAAAGGCATTTTTAAGTACATTATGGTGTTTGAAGTCTGTTTAAAGTGATGTTTTGGTTAGCTAAAAAACTTTGATCTGTTCGGATTCCCTAGCTGAAATGTTAATTGCCCGAAAGTTTTAGGGAACAAAATCTTTCTTTGAGAAAATATTAGTTGAAGTTAACTTTCTAGGGAACCTATTTTTCTTTCCGAAAATGTTAGCTGACGTTTTTTACTGCCAAAACAGCAATAACAACCTTTCCGAAAACCTCAGGGGTTATGATTTCCACATTACAAATCTTTTACGCCACGTTTTACTTACGAAAATCCAGTGCACTCTTTAATCGACGCCGAAAGCCTTAGGCGAACTACCCTCCACCGAACAGATATCTACCGAAACTTGTCGTTCGGTGCTCCTGTTCTGCTCTGTTCTCTTCTTCTCCTCTCGTCTCTTCTTCTCCTCTCATCTGTTCTTCTTCTCTCATCTCTTCTTCTCCTTGCTTCTCTTCTTCTCTCCTCTTCTCTTCTTCGCTCCTCTTCCCTTCTTCTCTCTTCTTCTCCTCT
The DNA here is from genome assembly GCA_016490735.1 of Pachyseris speciosa. Classification (NCBI taxonomy): domain Eukaryota; kingdom Metazoa; phylum Cnidaria; class Anthozoa; order Scleractinia; family Pachyseridae; genus Pachyseris; species Pachyseris speciosa. The sequence goes on from JAEMWC010000271.1 coordinate 742,595, forward strand.
TCTCTCCTGTTCTCTTCTTCTCTCCTCTTCCCTTCTCTCCTGCTCTCTCCTATCCTCCTCAATGGCTTCATCCAGCCAGTCCATTCTCTCTGACAAATAAGACAAAATTTGCAATTTTTATAAATCAGTTACATCAAGTCAGAAGTCAGGGGTACCCAATCAGCCCAATGACAAGTTTTGGTGGATATCTGTCCGGTAGAGGGTAATTCGCCTTGGGTTTTCGGCGTCGATTAAAGAGTGCCCTCGGATTTTCGTAACTAAAACGTGGCCTAAAAGATTCGCAATTTGGAAATCATAGCCCCTAAGGTTTTCGGAAAGGTCGTTATGGCTGTTTTTGGCAGTCTAAAACGTCAGCTAGTATTTTCGGAAAGAAAGTAGTTCCATAGAAGAGTTTGTGGAAAGTTCATTTCAGCTTGCATTTTCTAAAAGGAAGATTTTGTTCCCTAATATTTTCGGGCAATTAAAAAATCAGCTAGGGAATCCGAACAGATGAACTTCTTCTAGCTAATTGGTGTGTGATAAAAGCAGCAAGCTAGTTCATTTCTTGAACAATATCGCAATACACTGGTAACAGGCTCCTTAGCCGAGGATAGTTGGAAAATAATAATATTTGGGGACTGGTCAAAAGAGGAGGAAATACCTTGCACACCAATTTCATTACCACCAATCCCCGTAAATTAACCTGCTCCCAGTTATACAGCAAAAACTTAGAATGTTACTGAAACCGAGAGTATATCTGTTTGTCTGGTTTAAAATCTTTCAGTCTAAAGTGATTCAGAAAATTGCACCATCTCCCAAATAATGTAAGGTAATTGGACTGCTACGTCATCATCTAATTTGCACCCCTGGCTCCAAAACCTGCCTGAAAACCTTAGAAATTAGCAAGAGATTTTAGGATTCCTCTTTGCATCGCATTTTCGAGACAACTGGGTGACAACTTGCTAGGCAATATTTCCTTCCTCAAACAGATATTTTTTCAGAAAATTCCATGAACAAAGATCTATAAGAAGAACTAACAAAAATTAGGTTTGAAATTCCTACACAATAATGGATTGGTGACCAAGACAATTGAGTTGTGATGATGAGAACTGCTAGATAAAGTTGAACAAAAAAAAAAAACAAAAACAAAAACAAAAAACAAACAAAATATGAAAATAAAGAGGGATTATCTCATCACTTCATTGCACTTTGGACAAAAGCTGCGATTCCCTATCACTGATACATTAATTGCTGGAAAAAATCTTGTGCAATTTGTCTGTACTGATAACAATTAAACTTAGTTTAAAACCTTCACTGATTGGTTTGCCCTACCTTCTGAATGACGAGCTCCTTCCATAATAATATTATTCTTGCAGTGGAAAATTGTAAACCTATGAAAGAATACAATTATAATCAAAGTTGCTTTTAAAGACGGTGTGAAGTAAATTTATTTTTTTTTAATTTGAAATCCCCACCCCAAACAAACGGCATTAGATCGTTTTTTAGGTAAACTTAAGTCTCACATGGCGCCAGTTGTTACTGCAGCTGTAGCCGAAACTGCACTTTAATCAGCTTAATGAAACGAAACCGCAACGAGGCTAGCCCTAATTCCTCGAAAACTAAGACTTCCTTCAGAGCGCGATTCCCTAAAAGTGCTTTCATTGCTTTCAGCTGACTCACGCTCTTTTGAAAAACCAATGCACGCGCAAACGCGAAGAAATTACTCAGATTAAGCACTGACGTATATGGGAAGGCAAGGGATGAAAAAAGGGATTAAAAGTCAGAAAAATGAGCAATTCACAGGTTTTTTAAAAATACAATGACTAGGAAAAAGCAATAATAATAATAATAACAACTACGTCGAACACTTGATGTCATCGTATGTCCGACAAGTCAGATAAGTTATAAGCTTAAGTCCAAATTAAATCAGGGGCACCCAACGACAAGTTTCGGTAGACATCTGTTCGGTGGAGGGTTTTTCGGCTTGCGCTTTCGGCGTCGATTAAAGAGTGCACTCGGATTTTCGTAACTAAAACGTGACCTAAAAGATTCGCAATTGGGAAATCATAGCCCCTGAGGTTTTCGGAAAGGTCGTAATTGCTGTTTTTGGCAGTCAAAAACGTCAACTAGCATTTTCGGAAAGAAAATATTTCCCTAGAAAGTTCGTGGAAAGTTCATTTCAGCTTGCATTTTCTTAAAGGAACATTTTGTTCCCTAACATTTTCGGGCAAAGAAAATTTCAGCTAGGCAATCCGAACAGATGAACTTCTTCTAGGTTATGAAAACATCACTTTAAACAGACTTAAAACACTATAAGGTACTCAAAAAATGCCTTTCTACAGCGTTTGGTTGATTTGGCTCGTTGGGTGCCCCTGTTAAATGTCGTCGGCACATTTCGATGCTACAAACTCCACCAATTTGTTTGAAATTGGACCGCCAAACAGAGTAAAACCTCTAGAGTGTGTTTCTGTGTGTTTGTGTGGGCGCTTTTTACCGTATGATCAGTGTACTGTGTACTCACTGTAATCTGTGTAATAGACTACAATAGCTCTGATAGACTGTCACTGCTCTGTGCAGTGTATCAGTTGTATCGTTGACAGTTTGTAGAGTTTGTACGTATCCAACGAACTGAGATTGTGATTTATGGTGGATTCAGTTCACTGAGTTCAAGAGAAAATAACTGAGAATAACGCTGATAACGCTTTAAACAACTTGACGCATGCAATAGACAGTGATTAGACAGACTGCAAAACAGTCGGTTACCGGTAAACTGGGTAATACCCGTTTCCTTTCGTGTGCGGCGAGGTTTTCGTGAGATTTTACCCTTACGAGGCCATGAGATCACACCTGAGATCAATTTCTGAGATTGATCTCACGGCCTCGCGAGGCGAATTTCTCACCCAAATTTCTGAAATTTCGCCGAGGCATTTTGCTCAGCTGTTTACGTTTCCTCTCGTGTGCGGTGAGGATTTCGTGAGATTTTTGCCTCGCGAGGTAATGAGGAAAATATCAAACATGTTTGATAATCGATCTCGCGACCTCGCGAGGCGAATTTCTCACCAAATTTCGCCGCACACGAGAGGAAACAGTGTGGAAACGGCTGAGCCATCTGCCTGGTGAGGCAATTTGCTAAGCTTTGCTTTTTCGTCTTCAGAAGGCGCGAATCAGGCGAATTGACGAGACCTCAATCATAGTTTTGCAGTCTACTCGTGTAATAGTTTTTTCGTTCACGAAAGCCAGGCTTTGCTCAAGACTGGTGCTTTGTCAGTGTTGAGAAGAGAAGCGAAAACTCGTCTTATTTTTCGACTTCTCAGCATTCAAGGTTCAAGTTTCAGAAGTTTTGGAGGTATAATACAGTACTGATAATAGCTTTCGAAGTTTCAGTGAAGTCTTTCCAGTCTTATTCTACACTATCGAAACCGCACTAATAACAGTAAATATAATAAGAATACTATGTATGCTACCGAATACATGACAGAACAAAACATTTTCGAATAATAAAGTCGTTGTTGTAGGAACTTCTGTTCCGTTTTTCATATCGAGCCTATCATGCTACTGATGCTAGCGCTATTTGTCAGATCTCTCTATTGATGTCTGACATAAATTCGATCGAGCGATCTTCAGTTTTCAGAGTTTTGAATAATTTACAATAAAAGTCTTGCTTATTCTTAGATATTCCAGGATGCGATCAAACGAACACAGGCTTAATCTTGCTTAATCGAAAAGAAAAATTAAATGATTCTTACCTGATCAGCTTCGCTGTGGCCTTAGAACAATCAGATCAAATATCCAGCTCTCGGTTTGGTTCGCAATGAGACAAATCTGCAATCGCGCGTGCATTTTTATACATCGATAGATGTTCATGCCCAAAACAAAAGACAGTAGTCTGTTGGGAATAATCTGTTATGTGAGAATGTTTTACTCTTTCTTTTAACAAAGCGCTCTTAATCAGTTGTCTTAATGGCGGTGTATGCATGTCAAAAAGGGACAAAACAACAAGATTGAATATGTATATACCAAGAAAGATAAAGATGTGGGAAAACGTTGAACATGTGTATCAAGAGACTTACATATACACCAAGATTCATTTTCTTATATCAACTCCTCTTTGAGACTTTTCAAGTGATGTTATATGTAGAGCAAGATGCATGATATATATAGATCAAGATTTCCCACCTATATACATCAAGTTTTCGCTGAAATATACAGTATGATTCTTGATAATTTTACATCAAGATGATACACATCAATGAGACTTTTCAAGTGGTGTTATATGTACATCAAAGTGAGTGATATATGTATACATCAAGATTCTGCATAAATATACAACATGATTCGTGATATTTTAACATCAAGATGGTACTTATCTATGGGACTTTTCAAGTGACATTATATGTCCATGAAGATGCGCGATATTTATTCATCAAGATTCCGCATAAATATACAACATGATTCGTAATCTGCGTAGTATATACACCATGACCAACGAACCTTTATACATCCCGGATATTCATCCTGGTCAAATGTAATGCGGACTACAGGCTGCGTGGTCTACAGTGCGCAGAATCTGTCATGTGTACAGCGAAACGAGGGTCCCTAGGCCCTAGCCTAGGAATGATAATATGGAGAGAAGAGATCCAGAATAGTGGAGACCGGTACTGTACCAAACCTCCAGCATTTTTTTGATTGCTCGTTGTTAAGCACAATGCATGAAGCTATTGAGGGATTAGACTGTGAGTATGAGCCAAATCGGGCAGAAAGTTTTGAATACCAGCCTTACGATTTTATGCGAACTCTCAATTTAATGACTTGTTTCGCATGTGCTGGGACTGGCTTGAATCGTGTACAACAGGAAAATAAGCGAATCTTGCCTTTTACAACACACAATAATACCATCCAAGGGTGACTAATCTAAAACAAATACTCATGCAAAAGTGCCATTTAATTCTAAAACAACCACTACCTAGTCTTAGCGAAATATTCAAGGATGCCCCAAACTGTTTCGTACAAAAGGGGTAGATCCCTAAAAGATATACCAGTTCGAGCCAAATGCTAAGCTGGCTATTACCCAGGACAGGAGTTGTGTAGGCCTGTCGCCCCATTGTTGTCAACGCTCGTTCTCGATCCGTACGGGCAGTGTTCGTGTTATGCCCTAAATTCAAAGTCGGGACCCAATTAAGTTTCGTGAATCTTCCAGAAACGAAATGCGATCATTCACAAAAATTGTACTTGATTATATCGGTGAGGTAGTCCCTGCTAATTGCCGAAATCTACCGCGTTCACTTTCCTCGGATAATTATGTCTTCTTTGCCTTAATTTACAACGACAGAAGGTACTCTGGCAAAGTACAATCCTTTATCCTGTCCACTTTTATTGCCGCAGCACACAATCAGGCACAAATTCCATTTTCGCTCAAAGGAAGCAGTCGCTTTGTTTACAATTGTGGTACACCAATATGGCGCGCAGCAACAGTAGTCAAGTGAATGAAAATGATCTATATTTATGAGAAATCTTGATGTATACATATCACGCATCTTCATGTGCATATAATATCACTTGAAAAGTCCCATAGATGAGTATCATCTTGATGTAAAAATATCACGAATCATGTTGTATATTTATGCAGAATCTTGATGTAGATATATCACTCACCTTGATGTTCATATAACACCACATGAAAAGTCTCATTGATGTGTATCATCTTGATGTAAAATTATCAAGAATCATACTGTATATTTCAGCGAAAACTTGATGTATATAGGTGGGAAATCTTGATCTATATATATCATGCATCTTGCTCTACATATAACATCACTTGAAAAGTCTCAAAGAGGAGTTGATATAAGAAAATGAATCTTGGTGTATATGTAAGTCTCTTGATACACATGTTCAACGTTTTCCCACATCTTTATCTTTCTTGGTATATACATATTCAATCTTGTTGTTTTGTCCCTTTTTGACAAGCATGGCTTTCATTGTTTGTTATGAAGTGACCGCGTTGGTTAGATTAGACCCTCTGATTGGTGCGGTATTACTCTAGATAGGTGCCTGTCACTCTATCGCAACTGTTGGCGAGTGTGAGAGAACAACTGAAACACCTGAAATCAACTGTCACCTGAACTGTGAACAGTGTGAAATCAGCAAAAACCGAGAAAAAAAAAAAAAGAAGAAGAAAAAAAGCCAAAGTTGCATACTGTAGTAAGCAGGGTAAGACTGACATACGCGTGCAGGTTTTACGAGACGCCCGGCTATGCCGGGTCGCACGAGAAAATCGAGAGAAATTTTCAGAATTTTATTTGATAACCAAAAAACTGTCACATTGCTGTCAGTTGACCATGCTCAGCCTGCATGCTGTCAGTTACCTGAGTTACTTGCCCAACGCGGACAAAACCTTGTCGAGTGATTCATCAGCTGATTCATTGATTCATTGATTCATGTTTCAGAGGTTTTTACGGACGGTTCAGACGGTTACGCGCGTCGAGTCATGAATTCAATGTTTCTATCAAATTTTGATAGATCTGATAGATTATTAGATTATTTTTGGTGAGCCCGAGGGCTCTGCGCAGTGTCTGAGGGCTGCAACTACGGCACACTGACGGCAGTTTTCAGAGTTTTCTGAGGTTTAGCGGCCTTTCACAGAGTGAGAAGTGCGACCCTAAAACGCTTGTTAAAACGCAACGTTTTAATCATTGTTTAATTCTCATTCTGTTAATTCACTGTTAATTGTCGCGTGCAAGTTCCGAGACAAACATCCTGAACATCTGACAGCTGATCTGAAACATTGTCGGTAACATCTCTGGGACATTTCAGAAATGAGAAATCAAAGAAATGTCTCAAGTCACTGTCAAGTGCGAACCGGGCCGCGCAACGAAGCCACACTAATTACTCCATGTTACTCTCAACGATAAATGACTCAGCTAATCATGGCTGATGACTCGTGTGTGACTCATAAACAGTCTGAATCGGCAATGAACAGCTGAATGAATAACTGTAACAACAATCATGATCAGAATACACAGAATATAACCCGACAGGTGGTGACCCGACCCTAACCCGACCTACTGAACACTGACTGAACTGACTGAATTTGTGACACTTCGCCGAGAAAACTTATATTCAGTGTATTTGTACGTATTTACACAGCTGTCTGAGCTGTTGACATGTTTCAGGTTTTCATTAGATTGATCTGATTAATTGACTGAATTGATTTCGTGGGACCAGCAGGGAACAAACACTGAACAAACATACTGAACAAAACAGTGACAAAACTCAGAACTGAACGAAGGTCTCAGTTCACAGAGTTCAGTTCAGCTTTATGTCTGTTCATGTGAAAGGTTGGTGCCTAAGGTGGTGCCTGCGAATAGATTTTCGTTAGTTCACATGAACAGACATACAGCTGAACTGAACTCTGTGAACTGTGATGGGAACTGTTCAGACCGTCAGAGACCGTTCCTTCAGACAGTTCAGACTGAGACCGTTGCTTTGTCAGCTTTCTGAGCTTTCAGTGCTCGCTTTGTGGCGATTATTCTGACTATTCACCTCAATCCCCCCTCGCCCAGTTCGCCCGCCCCTTCTCGGACACGTCAAATGAAAAATTTGGACCACCCCTCCCCCCATTTTTTCCAATCAATCAACTATTATTTATTTATTTCATAATGCACAATTGTTACAATTTTTACAAAAAGAAAAATAATTACATACACATTTAAGCATACTGCAGATACCGGCGGGCTAGGCCGGTACGGTGCCGGTGCATCAAGTTAGCAAGCGATTCATAATTTCAGTGATAAAAAAAAAATGGCTTGTTTTGGGTTGAGCGCGAATTCAATGATTTGTGGAGAGGGGATTATTATTTCTCATTTCACTCTCATGTTATCAGATTTTATCCGAGATTTAAGCCTCACTCAGCTTACAGAGTGTTTTGCGTGCAGACGTCTCCTATTTCAGCTATTTCCTTTGCTCAGCATAAAAAGGGAATACGAGACCTCTCAGGGGCACCAACGACTGACGTCTGCACGCAGGCTAGAGTGATCATAAATCTGATAAATGTGATCTGAAGTTATCAAGAAAATGTGTCTGATTTGCCTGATTTTAAAAGTCACGCATCTGAATCATCTGAATCAGCAAAAGCTATCGGTAAGATCGCTGAGATCGCTGAGATCGGTGTGTAGTCTACGGAAGCCCAGGGGGCCACTGACCTGTTTTGTTTTTCTTTTTGACTTTTTCATTTTTACTTTTACATTTTCCGTTTTGAGTTTAGTTTCTTATTATTTAATTTTTGTTTTAGTTTTTCTTTTTAAGGTTTCAGTTTTGCTTTCAAGTTTTATTTTTTTCATCGTTCGTTTTGATTTTATTTTTTGATTATTTAATTTGTGTTTTAGTTTTAATTTTTAAGTTTGTCAATTTGTTTTTCAGTTTTCGCTTTTTAGTTTTCAGTTTTACTGTTTGTACATAAAAGACAAAAACCAAAACCAAAACCAAAACAAAATCCAAAAACTCAAAAACGAAAACGGGTGGACGGGATAGACCATCATGCTTTGCTGTTGTTGCACAACACGGCGGCGAATTTCACGAACGATCTGAGCAGCAAATTAAGCTGCAGTAGAAGCTAGTAGCTGATGGAACCAGCGAATTCTCGTTCTGACGGTAAATTTGGCTGTAAATTGGTCAGTGACAGAAAGGCGGTTTTTCTCATGATCCAACAGCAACGAAGGGGCTAGTTGATTGGAGCAAAAGGTGACAAGAGAACACACCCAAACACGTATACCCACAAAAATGTAGTTGATCCGCGCACCGGAAACAATTTTTTTCCAATGGCAGAAAAACAAAACAGGTCAGTGGCCCCCCTGGGCTTCCGTATTACAAGCAAAGGTAAGGTTTATAGACGTCTGCTTTTTCACTTAAAAAGTCACCTAAAAAGCAGGCTCTTAAGCACTAACTTTTAGTCTATAAGCGTCCTCTGTTTTCGCGATTCAGACCGTTCGTGCCGATTTACTCTGCCGATTGATGCAGGTCTAGGCAAATTCGGACCAGAAATCTAGGAAATTTCGTGACTAATTCAACACTGGTCAGAATTGGTAGCACTCATTTCAGTGCTCAAAGATCAAACATTTTCATTCAAAAACGTCTGACAGATCTCGACAAACAGTAGATTGTTCAGATTGTTTACGACCTATTCCAACTATTCCCTGTCTCCAACGCTCACAAGAAATTTTGTTTCACAGAACAGCCAGAAACATTTTCAAGGATATTTCGCAGGGGCACCCAACGGCAAGTTTCGGTAGATATCTGTTCGGTAGAGGGTAATTCGCCTTGCGCTTTCGGCGTCGATTAAAGAATGCACTTGGATTTTCGTAACTAAAACGTGGCCTAAAAGATTCGAAATTGGGAAATCATAGCCCCTGAAGTTCTCGGAAAGGTCGTAATTGCTGGTTTTGGCAGTCAAAAAGGTCAGCTAGCATTTTCGGAAAGAAAATAGTTCCCTAGAAAGTTCGTGGAAAGTTCATTTCAGCTTGCATTTTCTCAAAGGAAGATTTTATTCCCTAACATTTTCGGGCTATTAAAATTTCAGCTAGGGAATCCGAACAGATGAACTTCTTCTAGCTTATGAAAACATCGCTTCAAACAGACTTCAAACACCATAAAGCACCCAAAAATGCCTTTCTTTAGCTTTTGGTTGATTTTGCTCGTTGGGTGCCCCTGATTTCGACGATCCTGAACTATGGAGGTGAGAGCATTTGTAACTTATTTGTTCGAGCATCTTCTTGCGAGTGGCTTCAGTGGCTTGAAAGTTGCTTTTGCGTACCAGGTTAGATTGCGTTCACAACTGCGAGGATCATTCTTCATTTGATTTCATTTCCGCAGTTCAGATACTTTTCACACTTAGATACTTTTCTTAACTAGAGCTGTTGCTTTATCGTATACCGGCCTTTTCAGATCTGTGGCATTACATGAAAGTGGTCTGTGGTCTGTGGTCACTTCTCAGGGCTTCAGCCTGGGGCTTCTGCCGATTTGGTATCGTGAGATCAGAACAAAGATCAGAAAAAGGAAAGAGGAAAAAACAACATTCTGAAATTGCAATTTAAAAGTATCCAAATGCATTAAAGCACGAACTGGCGTCGTTTAACCTGACGATCGAACTTTCCACGGTGCCCACTTTGAACCGCTGTAACGCCGCCACAAAAAGATGAAAGAGGCGGAATGTACTGCTGTGGAGACATTTGTACTGAGCTTATTTTCTAGCTTGCGGTGCAGCCGGATTTGTCCCCCAGGTGGTTTGCACTGCAGCCTACTTAGTTTCATGAAGTATAAACATCAAATTCAGGCTACAATGATCGCAAAATTGCCGCCAAAATTAGAAGCCAAATTAGAAGATTTATAATTCGTATTACGGCTGTCTTACCTTCCTTAACGGCCTTATTTTCTGTTGAATGAATGATATCAATAAAACTTTTAAAAGTAGTGGCACATGTGGGAAAGCCGCCTCCTTTTAGCGGCGTTCCAGCTGCTGTTCCAGCGGTTCAAAGTCGGCAAAAAAATCCCTTACATTTACTGTAATTCTGACCGTATTTTGACTCCACCCCCCTGCCCCCCTCCCCCCCCCCACCAAATCCCTCTCACCGCAATCAAGATGGCGGCATAAACCATAAGTTAGTTTGGAAAAGCCGGAATGAGGGAATTCGAAATCGGAATTTTGGAATATTCGGTAATTATCTTTTGTTTCATCTATTTCCTGCATTGAACTCAAAGTGAGGCATTGTTAGCCTTATTCAACAACCTAGCAAATAACCACCACTGACTATAAATTTCCTGCTGAAGTTTCAGACACAGAAACCACTCCTCTGGATACAGGTATATACAAAGGAGACAGATTTAAAATGGAATCAGACGTGTGTACACACTTCAAACAAACAAAGTCTGTTAAATACACAAGTTTCTCCTCATGTCATACCACAGAGGTTAAGAAAGGAGTTATCACAAGGGCGAATTAATATTATTGGCTTTATTAACCACACCCAAACCTCCACTTGGAGGGTAGATTGGCATTATTTGTGGGTCCACATAAAGAGGTTCAGATTTTTTACGTTTTTTTCCTCATGTTAATTGGATTTTCAGACCACGTAACATGTTAAAGTTCCCCCAACAACCTCCGTTTGGGGGGAAGTTTGCCAGAACTTGAGGGTCACTCAGTGTTTATTATTTTTTTTCACCTTTTTTGCTCAAGTTAATTGGCCTTCAAAATCACATGACCTGTTAAAGTTCCCGTAACATTCTCCACGTGGAGGACAGTTTGCCGTTACTCGAGGGCCACAAAGTGGTTACAAATTTTTCTTGACCTTTTTCTCAAGTTAATTGGCCGTCATGATCACATGACCTGTTAAAGTTCCCGCAACATTCTCCATGTGGAGAACAGTTTGCCGTTACTCGAGGGTCACAGAGTGGTTACCAATTTTTTTGACCTTTTTCTCAAGTTAATTGGCCTTCATGATCACATGACCTGTTAAAGTTCCCGCAACATTCTTCATGTGGAGGACAGTTTGCCGTTACTTAAGGGTCACACAGTGGTTAAGAATTTTTTTACCTTTTCTCTCAAGTTAATTGACCTTCATGATCACATGACCTGTTAAAGTTAACGCAACATTCTTCATGTGGAGGACAGTTTGCCGTTACTTAAGGGTCACAATGTGGTTAAGAATTTTTTGACCTTTTTCCCAAGTTAATTGGCCTTCATGATCACATGACCTGTTAAAGTTCCCGCAACATTCTCCACATGGAGAACAGTTTGCCGTTACTTAAAGGTCACACAGTGGTTAAGAATTTTTTGACCTTTTCTCTCAAGTTAATTGGCCTTCATGATCACATACCTGTTAAAGTTCCCGCAACATTCTCCATGTGGAGAACAGTTTGCCGTTACTCGAGGGTCACACAGTGGTTTCCAATTTTTTATTACCTTTTCTCTCAAGTTAATTGACCTTCATGATCACATGACCTGTTAAAGTTCCCGCAACATTCTCCATGTGGAGAACAGTTTGCCATTACTCGAGGGTCACACAGTGGTTACCAATTTTTATGACCTTTTTCTCAAGTTAATTGGCCTTCATAATCACATGACCTGTTAAAGTTCCCGCAACATTCTCCATGTGGAGGACAGTTTGCCGTTACTTAAGGGTCACACAGTGGTTACCAATTTTTTGACCTTTTCTCTCAAGTTAATTGGCCTTCATGATCAAATGACCTGTTAAAGTTCCAACAACATTCTCCATGTGGAGAACAGTTTGCCGTTACTTAAGGGTCACACAGTGTTTACCAATTTTTTTTACCTTTTTTCTCAAGTTAATTGGCCTTCATGATCACATGACCTGTTAAAGTTCCCGCAACATTCTCCATGTGGAGAACAGTGTGCCATTACTCGAGGGTCACACAGTGGTTACCAATTTTTTTGACCTTTTCTCTCACGTTAATTGGCCTTCATGATCACATGACCTGTTAAAGTTCCCGCAACATTCTTCATGTGGAGGACAGTTTGCCGTTACTTAAGGGTCACACAGTGGTTAAGAATTTTTTGACCTTTTCTCTCAAGTTAATTGACCTTCATGATCACATGACCTGTTAAAGTTCCCGCAACATTCTTCATGTGGAGGACAGTTTGCCGTTACTTAAGGGTCACACAGTGGTTAAGAATTTTTTGACCTTTTCTCTCAAGTTAATTGGCCTTCATGATCACATGACCTGTTAAAGTTCCCGCAACATTCTTCATGTGGAGGACAGTTTGCCGTTACTTAAGGGTCACACAGTGGTTAAGAATTTTTTGACCTTTTCTCTCAAGTTAATTGGCCTTCATGATCAGATGACCTGTTAAAGTTCCCGCAACATTCTTCATGTGGAGGACAGTTTGCCGTTACTTAATGGTCACACAGTGGTTAAGAATTTTTTGACCTTTTCTCTCAAGTTAATTGGCCTTCATAATCACATGACCTGTTAAAGTTCCCGCAACATTCTCCATGTGGAGAACAGTTTAACGTTACTCGAGGGTCACACAGTGGTTACCAATTTTTTTTTACCTTTTTTCTCAAGTTAATTGGTCTTCATGATCACATGACCTGTTAAAGTTCCCGCAACATTCTCCATGTGGAGAACAGTTTGCCGTTACTCGAGGGTCACACAGTGGTTACCTATTTTTTTGACCTTTTTTCTCAAGTTAATTGGCCTTCATAATCACATGACCTGTTAAAGTTCCCGCAACATTCTCCATGTGGAGAACAGTTTGCCGTTACTCGAGGGTCACACAGTGGTTACCTATTTTTTTGACCTTTTTTCTCAAGTTAATTGGCCTTCATGATCACATGACCTGTTAAAGTTCCCGCAACATTCTTCATGTGGAGGACAGTTTGCCGTTACTTAAGGGTCACACAGTGGTTAAGAATTTTTTGACCTTTTCTCTCAAGTTAATTGGCCTTCATGATCAGATGACCTGTTAAAGTTCCCGCAACATTCTTCATGTGGAGGACAGTTTGCCATTACTTAAGGGTCACACAGTGGTTAAGAATGTTTTGACCTTTTCTCTCAAGTTAATTGGCCTTCATGATCACATGACCTATTAAAGTTCCCGCAACATTCTTCATGTGGAGGACAGTTTGCCGTTACTAAAGGGTCACACAGTGGTTAAGAATTTTTTGACCTTTTCTCTCAAGTTAATTGGCGTTCATGATCACATGACCTGTTAAAGTTCCCGCAACATTCTCCACGTGGAGAACAGTTTGCTGTTACTTAAAGGTCACACAGTGGTTAAGAATTTTTTGACCTTTTCTCTCAAGTTAATTGGCCTTCATGATCACATGACCTGTTAAAGTTCCCGCAACATTCTCCATGTGGAGAACAGTTTGCCGTTACTCGAGGGTCACACAGTGGTTACCACTTTTTTTTACCTTTTTTCTCAAGTTAATTGGCCTTCAAGATCACATGACCTGTTAAAGTTCCCGCAACATTCTCCATGTGGAGAACAGTTTGCCGTTACTCGAGGGTCACACAGTGGTTACCACTTTTTTTTACCTTTTTTCTCAAGTTAATTGGCCTTCAAGATCACATGACCTGTTAAAGTTCCCGCAACATTCTCCATGTGGAGAACAGTTTGCCGTTACTCGAGGGTCACACAGTGGTTACCAATTTTTTTGACCTTTTTCTCAAGTTAATTGGCCTTCATAATCACATGACCTGTTAAAGTTCCCGCAACATTCTCCAGTTGGAGGACAGTTTGCCGTTACTTAAGGGTCACACAGTGGTTAAGAATTTTTTGACCTTTTCTCTCAAGTTAATTGGCCTTCATGATCAAATGACCTGTTAAAGTTCCCGCAACATTCTTCATGTGGAGGACAGTTTGCCGTTACTTAAGGGTCACACAGTGGTTAAGAATATTTTGACCTTTTCTCTCAAGTTAATTGACCTTCATGATCACATGACCTGTTAAAGTTCCCGCAACATTCTTCATGTGGAGAACAGTTTGCCGTTACTTAAGGGTCACACAGTGGTTAAGAATTTTTTGACCTTTTTCTCAAGTTAATTGGCCTTCATAATCACATGACCTGTTAAAGTTCCCGCAACATTCTCCAGTTGGAGGAGAGTTTGCCGTTACTTAAGGGTCACACAGTGGTGAAGAATTTTTTGACCTTTTCTCTCAAGTTAATTGGCCTTCATGATCACATGACCTGTTAAAGTTCCCGCAACATTCTTCATGTGGAGGACAGTTAGCCGTTACTTAAGGGTCACACAGTGGTTAAGAATTTTTTGACCTTTTCTCTCAAGTTAATTGGCCTTCATAATCACATGACCTCTTAAAGTTCCCGCAACATTCTCCATGTGGAGAACAGTTTGCTGTTACTCGAGGGTCAAACAGTGGTTACCAATTTTTTTTGACCTTTTTCTCAAGTTAATTCGCCTTCATGATCACATGACCTGTTAAAGTTCCAGCAACATTCTTCATGTGGAGGACAGTTTGCCGTTACTTAAGGGTCACACAGTGGTTAAGAATATTTTGACCTTTTCTCTCAAGTTAATTGACCTTCATGATCACATGACCTGTTAAAGTTCCCGCAACATTCTTCATGTGGAGGACAGTTTGCCGTTACTTAAGGGTCACACAGTGGTTAAGAATTTTTTGACCTTTTCTCTCAAGTTAATTGGCGTTCATGATCACATGACCTGTTAAAGTTTCCGCAACATTCTCCATGTGGAGAACAGTTTGCCGTTACTCGAGGGTCAAACAGTGGTTACCAATTTTTTTGACCTTTTTCTCAAGTTAATTGACCTTCATGATCACATGACCTGTTAAAGTTCCCGCAACATTCTTCATGTGGAGGACAGTTTGCCGTTACTTAAGGGTCACACAGTGGTTAAGAATTTTTTGACCTTTTCTCTCAAGTTAATTGGCCTTCATGATCACGACCTGTTAAAGTTCCCGCAACATTCTTCATGTGGAGGACAGCTTGCCGTTACTTAAGGGTCACACAGTGGTTAAGAATTTTTTGACCTTTTCTCTCAAGTTAATTGGCCTTCATAATCACATGACCTGTTAAAGTTCCCGCAACATTCTTCATGTGGAGGACAGTTTGCCGTTACTAAAGGGTCACACAGTGGTTAAGAATTTTTTGACCTTTTTTCTGAAGTTAATTGGCCTTCATGATCACATGACGTGTTAAAATTCCCGCAACATTCTCCACATGGAGAACAGTTTGCTGTTACTTAAAGGTCACACAGTGGTTAAGAATTTTTTGACCTTTTCTCTCAAGTTAATTGGCCTTCATGATCACATGACCTGTTAAAGTTCCCGCAACATTCTTCATGTGTAGGACAGTTTGCCATTACTTAAGGGTCACACAGTGGTTAAGTTTTTTTTGACCTTTTCTCTCAAGTTAATATGTCTTCATGATCACATGACCTGTTAAAATTCCCGCAACATTCTCCACATGGAGAACAGTTTGCTGTTACTTAAAGGTCACACAGTGGTTGAGAATTTTTTGACCTTTTCTCTCAAGTTAATTGGCCTTCATGATCACATGACCTGTTAAAGTTCCCGCAACATTCTCGATGTGGAGAACAGTTTGCCGTTACTCGAGGGTCACACAGTGGTTAGCAATTTTTTTCTACCTTTTCTCTCACGTTAATTGGCCTTCATGATCACATGACCTGTTAAAGTTCTCACAAGATTCTCCATGTGGAGAACAGTTTGCCGTTACTCGAGGGTCACACAGTGGTTACCAAATTTTTTGACCTTTTTCTTAAGTTAATTGGCCTTCATAATCACATGACCTGTTAAAGTTCCTGCAACATTCTCCATGTGGAGGACAGTTTGCCGTTACTTAAGGGTCACACAGTGGTTAAGAATTTTTTGACCTTTTCTCTCAAGTTAATTGGCCTTCATGATCACATGACCTGTTAAAGTTCCCGCAACATTCTCCATCTGGAGGACAGTTTGCCGTTACTTAAGGGTCACACAGTGGTTAAGAATTTTTTGACCTTTTCTCTCAAGTTGATTGGCCTTCATGATCACATGACCTGTTAAAGTTCCCGCAACATTCTTCATGTGGAGGACAGTTTGCCGTTACTAAAGGGTCACACAGTGGTTAAGAATTTTTTGACCTTTTTTCTCAAGTTAATTGGCCTTCATGATCACATGACCTGTTAAAGTTCCCGCAACATTCTTCATGTGGAGGACAGTTAGCCGTTACTTAAGGGTCACACAGTGGTTAAGAATTTTTTGACCTTTTCTCTCAAGTTAATTGGCCTTCATAATCACATGACCTCTTAAAGTTCCCGCAACATTCTCCATGTGGAGAACAGTTTGCCGTTACTCGAGGGTCAAACAGTGGTTACGAATTTTTTTTGACCTTTTTCTCAAGTTAATTGGCCTTCATGATCACATGACCTGTTAAAGTTCCCGCAACATTCTTCATGTGGAGGACAGTTTGCCGTTACTTAAGGGTCACACAGTGGTTAAGAATTTTTTGACCTTTTCTCTCAAGTTAATTGACCTTCATGATCACATGACCTGTTAAAGTTCCCGCAACATTCTTCATGTGGAGGACAGTTTGCCGTTACTTAAGGGTCACACAGTGGTTAAGAATTTTTTGACCTTTTCTCTCAAGTTAATTGGCCTTCATGATCACATGACCTGTTAAAGTTTCCGCAACATTCTCCATGTGGAGAAGAGTTTGCCGTTGCTCGAGGGTCACACAGTGGTTACCAATTTTTTTGACCTTTTTCTCAACTTAATTGGCCTTCATAATCACATGACCTGTTAAAGTTCCTGCAACATTCTCCATGTGGTGAACAGTTTGCCGTTACTTAAGGGTCACACAGTGGTTAAGAATTTTTTGACCTTTTCTCTCAAGTTAATTGGCCTTCATGATCACGACCTGTTAAAGTTCCCGCAACATTCTTCATGTGGAGGACAGCTTGCCATTACTTAAGGGTCACACAGTGGTTAAGAATTTTTTGACCTTTTCTCTCAAGTTAATTGGCCTTCATAATCACATGACCTGTTAAAGTTCCCGCAACATTCTTCATGTGGAGGACAGTTTGCCGTTACTAAAGGGTCACACAGTGGTTAACAATTTTTTGACCTTTTTTCTGAAGTTAATTGGCCTTCATGATCACATGACGTGTTAAAATTCCCGCAACATTCTCCACATGGAGAACAGTTTCCTGTTACTTAAAGGTCACACAGTGGTTAAGAATTTTTTGACCTTTTCTCTCAAGTTAATTGGCCTTCATGATCACATGACCTGTTAAAGTTCCCGCAACATTCTCCATGTGGAGAACAGTTTGCCATTACTTGAGGGTCACACAGTGGTTAGCAATTTTTTTCTACCTTTTCTCTCACGTTAATTGGCCTTCATGATCACATGACCTTTTAAAGTTCCCGCAAGATTCTCCATGTGGAGAACAGTTTGCCGTTACTCGAGGGTCACACAGTGGTTACCAATTTTTTTGACCTTTTTCTCAAGTTAATTGGCCTTCATAATCACATGACCTGTTAAAGTTCCTGCAACATTCTCCATGTGGAGGACAGTTTGCCGTTACTTAAGGGTCACACAGTGGTTAAGAATTTTTTGACCTTTTCTCTCAAGTTAATTGGCCTTCATGATCACATGACCTGTTAAAGTTCCCGCAACATTCTTCATGTGGAGGACAGTTTGCCGTTACTTAAGGGTCACACAGTGGTTAAGAATTTTTTGACCTTTTCTCTCAAGTTGATTGGCCTTCATGATCACATGACCTGTTAAAGTTCCCGCAACATTCTTCATGTGGAGGACAGTTTGCCGTTACTAAAGGGTCACACAGTGGTTAAGAATTTTTTGACCTTTTTTCTCAAGTTAATTGGCCTTCATGATCACATGACCTGTTAAAGTTCCCGCAACATTCTCCACATGGAGAACAGTTTGCTGTTACTTAAAGGTCATACAGTGGTTAATAATTTTTTGACCTTTTCTCTCAAGTTAATTGGCCTTCATGATCACATGACCTGTTAAAGTTTTCGCAACATTCTCCATGTGGAGAACAGTTTGCCGTTACTCGAGGGTCACACAGTGGTTACCAATTTTCTTTTACCTTTTTTCTCAAGTTAATTGGCCGTCATGATCACATGACCTGTTAAAGTTCCCGCAACATTCTCCATGTGGAGGACAGTTTGCCGTTACTCGAGGGTCACACAGTGGTTACCAATTTTTTTGACCTTTTACTCAAGTTAATTGGCCTTCATAATCACATGACCTGTTAAAGTTCCCGGAACATTCTCCATGTGGAGGACAGTTTGCCGTTACTTAAGGGTCACACAGTGGTGAAGAATTTTTTGACCTTTTCTCTCAAGTTAATTGGCCTTCATGATCACATGACCTGTTAAAGTTCCCGCAACATTCTTCATGTGGAGGACAGTTTGCCGTTACTTAAGGGTCACACAGTGGTTAAGAATTTTTTGACCTTTTCTCTCAAGTTAATTGGCCTGCATAATCACATGACCTGTTAAAGTTCCCGCAACATTCTCCATGTGGAGAACAGTTTGCCGTTACTCGAGGGTCACACAGTGGTTACCAATTTTTTTTGACCTTTTTTTTCAAGTTAATTGGCCTTCATGATCACATGACCTGTTAAAGTTCCCGCAACATTCTCCATGTGGAGAACAGTTTGCCGTTACTCGAGGGTCACACAGTGGTTACCAATTTTTTTTGACCTTTTTTTTCAAGTTAATTGGCCTTCATGATCACATGACCTGTTAAAGTTCCCGCAACATTCTCCACATGGAGAACAGTTTGCCGTTACTTAAAGGTCACACAGTGGTTAAGAATTTTTTGACCTTTTCTCTCAAGTTAATTGGCCTTCATGATCACATGGCCTGTTAAAGTTCCCGCAACATTCTCGATGTGGAGAACAGTTTGCCGTTAGTCGAGGGTCACACAGTGGTTACCAATTTTTTTTAGCTTTTTTCTCAAGTTAATTGGCCTTCATGATCAGATTACCTGTTAAAGTTCCCGCAACATTCTCCATGTGGAGGACAGTTTGCCGTTACTTAAGGGTCACACAGTGGTTAAGAATTTTTTGACTTTTTCTCTCAAGTTAATTGGCCTTCATGATCACAAGACCTGTTAAAGTTCCCGCAACATTCTTCATGTGGAGGACAGTTTGCCGTTACTTAAGGGTCACACAGTGGTTAAGAATTTTTTGACCTTTTCTCTCAAGTTAATTGGCCTTCATAATCACATGACCTGTTAAAGTTCCCGCAACATTCTCCATCTGGAGAACAGTTTGCCGTTACTCGAGGGTCACACAGTGGTTACCAATTTTTTTTGACCGTTTTTCTCAAGTTAATTGGCCTTCATGATCACATGACCTGTTAAAGTTCCCGTAACATTCTCCACATGGAGAACAGTTTGCCGTT
>JAEMWC010000271.1:770000-780000 GCA_016490735.1 Pachyseris speciosa
CCTTTGAGAACATCACATGGTCGGAATTGGGAAATTAAAATAAATTGAATAATGTCTATTGTTACACTTTTTCGTGCACCAACAGGAAAAGAATCTCTCCCGTCAATCAAAGAAGTAGAAAATTGGTTCGCAAGTTCCTACCAGATGTCAGTTGGGAGTACTGTCAGCAAAGAAGCCATATTTCTCAAAGCCTGTCAATATTTCAATGAATGTCTCAACAAGGAGACATTACGCCGCTTAATTTTTGAAACGCTTGGCAGACACATATTTAATGTGCATAAGGACTTCAGTGGTGTAAATATGAAAAAAGGAAGAAAGACTATTTATCACTTGAAACCCAGAGATGCAATGCAACAACAGGGTGAAATGACAAGCAGAGGTGGTGCAGGACCAGAAGGAACACCAAAACAGAGAGATATAAGTGTTACAGGCCTTAAGGAAGCACTGGAGGAGAGAAAATTGTCAGGTGCAGGTGTTACAGGCCTGGAGGAAGCACCGGAGGAGAGAAAATTGTCAGGTACAGGTGTTACAGGCCTGGAAAAAGCACCAGAGGAGAGAAAATTGTCAGGTACAGGTGTTACAGGCCTGGAGGAAGCACCGGAGGAGAGCGAAATGTCAGGTACAGGTGCTACAGGCCTGGAAAAAGTACCGGAGAGAGAATTGTCAGGTATGGGTGCTACAGGCCTGGAAAAAACATGGGAGGAGAGAGAATTGTCAGGTACGGGTGTTACAGACCGGGAGGAAGCACCGGAGGAGAGAGAAATGTCAGGTACAGGTGTTACAGGCCTGGAAAAAGCACCGGAGGAGAGAAAATTGTCAGGTACAGGTGTTACAGGCCCGGAGGAAACACCGGTGGAGAGAGAACTGTCAGGTACAGGCATCACAAACCTGAAGGAAGCACTGGAGGAGAGAGAAATGTCAAGGACAGGCGTCACAGACCTGGAGGAGAGAGAATTGTCAGGTATGAGCGTTACATGCCTGCAGGAAACACTGGAGGAGATTGAATTGTCAGGTACAGTTGTTACAGGCCTGGAGGAAGCACCGGAGGAGATTGAAGGGTCAGGTACAGTTGTTACAGTCCTGGAGGAAGCACCGGAGGAGATTGAATTGTCAGGTAAAGTTGTTACAGGCCTAGAGGATGCACCAGAGGAGAGAGAAATGCCAGGTACAGTTGTTACAGGCCTGGAGGAAGCACCGGAGGAGAGAGACTTGTCAGGTACAGGCATCACAAGCCTGGAGGAAACACCGGAGGAGAGAGAAATGCCAGGTACAAGGCAGCGTCACAGGCCTGGAGGAAACACCGAAGGAGAGAGACTTGTCAGGTACAGGTGTCACAGGCCTGGAGGAAACATCGGAGGAGAGTGAATTGACAGAAACGCCTGTGACAGGACTGAAGGGAACACCGGAATGGAGGGAGATTCCAGGCTGTGATGGAGCAGACATGAGGGATACTGAAATCAACCTGAATGACTATGACACAGATTTTGATGTACACATGGAAGAGGATGAGAAGAAAGAAGCTAGTAAAACTGCTCCGTGGAGTGGGGGAAAATCTTTACAGGGAAACAAAACCAGAGATGGACCGTTTGAAAGAACATCTTTTCTGTCAAGAGGCTGGACCAACGTGCACATTAAAGAAATCAAGCCAAAGGATCTCAACTGCTCAAGCTTTGAGGGACTGTTAGCAGAAGGGATCCCTTGCCCATCACTGCGTATAAACAATGGTGAAAGAAGAAGAATTTTTCAGGAGTCAACTAAATGTAGCAATAATTATAACAATATGTTTCGTGCATTCCTGTGTTATGCCTTCCCTCCAGTGCAAATTACAGGAAGGGTGGCAAAGGAATTCCAAGAAATAACTTACGAATTTGACCAACTGCCCCAGTTCACTTGTGTTTGTTCATCCAGTTTGAGAAATAAGATCAGAGTTTCTATTCGTTGTGAAATATGCCCACTCTACGAGGAAAGCTGTTTACGACAAGGATTATTCATTAAGTTGGGAAAATCTGCACAAAAAGTGTTTGATGGAATATCTCAAGTCTTGACCCATCAACAATCAAGAGTCCATCAAGCAGCTGCTTTCTATCTGTCAGGTCTCAAAGAGCTAGATCATGATACTACTACTAAGACAAGTATTGCAAGAGAAGCAAAGTTACAGCTTCCTCGGCAGAGAACAATATTTGAAGCTCTCAATGTTGGTAAGCCAGACAGCCAAAGTTCTGAGTGCTTACATTTCTTTGAAAACCCTGATATTGTCGAGTCCTTTAAAAATGACTTTCTCATAAGAAAAGTGTCAACAAAGACATTATTTGTTTTTTGAAGGAAGAGGGTCATAAAAAATGTAAAACTTTCAAGGATTGGAAGGAAAAGCACGCAGAAGAAGCAGAGGAGCTTCGAAATTCATGAACTGCAAGAGCCATGTATGTGTTATTGAACAAAGAAGTTACCTACAAAGGCCAGAAGTTGTTTATCAAAGGAGCAATCAAGAGTCTAGACCCACCTTGTACAGGAAAATCTAGTGGGGTTGAACGTCATCCTTTGACCTGCCAAAATTGTTTCATACAGCAACAATATTTAATAGACTTGAGTAAGAAGCGAGATCATGCAGCCTATGACTTGAGCACTGAGAACAGGATAGGAAGAAAAGGTTTTCGTTATGACTATGCACTCAAAGAAGAAATGAGGGAGAAAATGGCAGAGCTTCAAAGTTCAAACAAGAAGCTTGGAAAAGCAGTGTCCACTTTAAGCGTGAAGAGATCAAAAACCTGGGAAGAAGTGCTCCAAGAAAGTTGCAATGAGAAATACCAAGAGAAACTGATTGTAGATTTGCTGCACCTTTTTCAAGAGGACATAGACCAAACAAATCCTGTTCAAGTGACCATAATAAGAAACCTTGTTGGGAAACTAAAAGGGGGTGTCAACCATCACTACCTTCCACTGATGAAAACAATTGGAAAGATGCACAAAATCCGCCTTGGAGAGACCAACTACGATCTTATGAAGGTAGTTATGTTGTTTGTATCATTCAAAGTTGTTGTATTGTTCACTTGAGATTTGTTTGTTGAATTGCCCACAAATGTGAATACCCTGTATTAGCCATATGTTGAACAAAAAACTAACAGATGGATAGTCACTTCAATTGTTTTTTAATTTCAAAGTTTATCATTGGAATCCCCAACAATTCTTTCTGTGGTGGAGAGTTAACTCCAATTTGGTCATTTGATATCTTGATGCAGGTCTTTCCACTTTATCCATGAACATGTTAACTTAGCTAAATGTTTGGTGTTATGTAACTTTGAGTCTTACAGATTGCGGACCTTGTGAGTAGAGTTTTCTTAGATTTGAACTTTACTGCATTTAGGTAGACTAAAAGAGCAAAATACACAGTTTTTTTAGCTTATTATTTATCATTATAATACTAACTTAAAGTATCTGTCTCCATTTTTAGGATTTGTTTGGTCTTCCATCTAGCACATCATGTGATAACTTCAAACCTCACAAGAAATTGCAACCAGGGTACAATTCCGATGTAATCGATCAAGCAGTTAAGCTGTACAAGGGAGGGCCAGTTATTGATGCCAGTGATGAGGCAAGAGCATTGAGGTTTGTTGGAATATCTATAAATTTTCTCTGGACTAATGATATGTTCAACCTGAACTTTCTTACATTTTAGAGGCTCCAGGCAAAGAAAGGGCAACTGTTTACAAGAATCATTGTTATTGTTGTCAAAATTGACTTTCAACTGCAACCTCAACCTTGTTTTCTTGAGGTGATATACTTAAAAACGCAATGAAAACATAAGTTTTCTACCTTTTACTGGTAGTACATTGATGCACAATTAAGCAGTTCAAATAGCATTTTCTCAGTTAACCTAACTGGTAATTAAGAATATTATATCCAACCATCATTTGAAGAGAAACATTTTTTTATTGAATCAGGTATCTACAAGCCATACAAACTCCAGAAGGTGATGTCATTATTGTGGGAAAATGCTTCAGCCCTGACATCGAAAAGTGGAGTGAAGATATAGAGCATATACCACGAAGAAATGAATCAGAAGGTGTGTTAACATATGAAGTGGTTTGCCAATTATGTAAAAGGTCCTTATTATAGATAGTAACCATAGTACATGTATGTTGATGATAAGCACTTCACTATCACTTACCGGATTCATCTGGTTTTTATTCGTTATGTGTAACACTACAAATGATCTCTTAATTGTGACAACAGATAATCCTTAACAGATTGTTAACTTTCTAGTCTTCTCAGATAAGGATGATAAACCATAGGTCTCGTCTCACAATACTTTCACCTAATTAGACTCTGTGGGATGTAAAAGAACCACTAGGGACATAACAAAACTCTGGCTGTGACCACCCCTAGTGTCTGTCCTATTCCATTGTTTCACTCTCTGACCACTGGAGGTCGACCTTTGCAAGGGACTTCATGTCCTCTTGTCGTACCTCCATGGATGTATTTCATAAATGCTTATAAATAAATAAATAAATAAATAAATAAATAAATAAATAAATAAATAGTAAATAAAGAAATAAATCCCAACTGAAACTGATACCAAAGTTTATTTGCATTGATGATCCCAAATAAAGATATGGAAGTGTAAGGCTGATTAACCTGAATCACAGAACTGATGTAATCAAACCTCGGTTAGTAATGAGTTAGAAGCAGCACCAAATTCCTTGTTCTCTGAACCAGTATTTGAGTATGCGCTGTGATTGTTCCATCAACAACTGGCTTTTGTTGATGCGCCAACCATAGCACATACTCAAATTCTGGTTCACATAACAAGGACTTTGGTGCACGCTGCTTCACACAAGTTTCTAATGGGGGTTTGATTACATGCATCTGCAATGCAGGCTAGGCAGTATGGGATGATTAACACAAAGCAATGGGGATGATTTTAGTTGAGTGAATAACAGAGCCTGTTTACGAGTAAATACAATTTCCTTAATACATTTTCTCATATTTCAATTGGCCTGCATTAATAGCAGAAAATAAGCAGTCAGAA
Source organism: Pachyseris speciosa (assembly GCA_016490735.1). Classification (NCBI taxonomy): domain Eukaryota; kingdom Metazoa; phylum Cnidaria; class Anthozoa; order Scleractinia; family Pachyseridae; genus Pachyseris; species Pachyseris speciosa. The sequence goes on from JAEMWC010000271.1 coordinate 775,027, forward strand.
TAAATAGGGCAAAAGTGGTCAAAATGTAAGCAAATTAAGCCATTTTTCCAGGAGATGACCTAACAGCTTTTGGGGCTACTTACCTATAATGACTATACATGCACTCCCCAGTGGGGTCATGATTTTAACATTCAAGATCTAGAAAGAGTTAACCATATCCAACAAGTTTCTTAGAATGGTGTGTGAAAGAGTTCTGTAGTAAGAATCAGAAGAATGATTTAATGAAAAAATATCTTATATTTTTAGAAGAGGGTATCATTTTGGAAATATAAATAAAAAATCAGAGTCCACATTCGGAGGCCTAAAATCTACTGGCATCCAGTTTGTCTTCATTTTTCCCTTCAGTCAATAGTGAATTCCTAAACAGCACCGGCTCCTATAATACACAATGTATATGAATTTATTCAACTTTCAGTAGTTAAAACATGATCATACACACTTCAATGGCCAGGCAACAGCCAAAAGCCTCATGCTCTTAGGGCAAACAACATTTGGGCAAGCTCTAAACCTGTTTTTTTTGTTGTTGTTGTTGTTCTTGTTAGGAGATAAAGATGACTTTTCTGCACTGAGAAGACTGGTAACAAAGGCGATAGATGAAAATGCCTTAGCCTCAAAGGTGTCCATACACAACTTCAGCTCGCTTGGTTGTGCATCTCACCACCCTCTTATTTATATGATGTGGCCTACTCCAAATAAAGGCTACAGTGGTCGACACTTACTACAGATCTGGGAAAACGTACGAAAAGATTGTGCCACTAGGGAAAATCCCCTGAAGCTGGTGGGACATTCAACTGACTCAGCAGGATTTTCCCTTTCTGCTTTGGTCACCCTCATGACACCAACAAAAGCTACAGTGAATGAGGGGATCATGTACTTGGGCCTTTGTATTCCAGATGAGAAATTTGTGGCTCCATACTTCTGGTCACTCCCAAGTATTGCATATTCAGATTTTGACCATCTAAGAAGGACACTTTTACGAAATCTTAAATATGAGACATGTGACCTGACAATGTATAAGGATGGAAATAAGAGTATGGTAGCCACCATTAATCACTTGCATGAACTTATGGAAATCTGCATAAGAGAAGGAGAAACTGTACCATTTTTGGCTCAAGACTTGGTTCTGATCAACTTTTTTGATCAGAGACCAGATACTGCCAACAGAATATTTTCTCTCAGAGTTGCTGACATGCTAGAAAGCCATGTCAGAGGTTCACAGGCTACTTGCCTTTACATCACTGCAGCCCACCATCTCACTGCACCCTTTTATAATGCAGAGTTTGGTACCCCAGAAGACATTCAAATGTCAGTGTCTACTGGTATCACAATTTTCCGTTTGTGGCGCAGATACCTTGAGTTAAAGAAACTGCGTTTACATGCTCTTCCTAACGCCTCCAAAATAAAAGAAAAAAGAGGACATTTCCTTACTTATGGTGCTTACACAACTGCTGAATTGATCTTCTCTGCTGCATCCCTGCATTCTCTTGCTATGTTTCTACACTTTAAGGGATTTGGTCCATCACTATGCTCACCTTACCGTTCTGGTACGATTTCAACGGAGAAAATTATTGGTCAGTTACAGGGTAAAACAACCAACATCCAATCTCTGGACACGTCACCAACATTTGCTGATATGTTGAATCGTTCAAAGGACCTTCAGTTTATAACAGAAGCTCTGAATGACTTGTTAACTTATGAAGGGGTCAGAATACCATCAACTAGCAATCGAAAGACCTCTCATTTCCAAATCCCAAGTGCTTCAGGTGCTTCAACCTCAACAAAATACCAGTACCCTGACAGTTATCAAGAGTTCCTTAAAAAACAGCAGGAGATGCACAGGGAGGGTGTAAAAAGGGCACAGGACCTTGTGAAGAAGTTTCTTCCTGTGGACTTTTCAACTCTCTTGGAGTGCAGTGGGGCATGGGACATTCCATATTCTTTTCAGAAGCCTTCAGGTATAAAGATGGTACATATGGGACCTCCACCTCCACAATACAACAAACTTCATGTGTCCTTATCATCAAGTGCAGATTCACCTACCACTTTGTTCCTTCCTTTGTTCTCACATGGTTTAAATCGAAATACGGAAATGTACAGGTGGATAGTGACAATCTGCAGAATTTAGAACCTGGATTTTTAATGATAACATTATTGACTTTGTGTTATTCTACAAGGCTGAAGAAAGGAGTTATGCACCAAACTTTTCAGCAGACAAATTGTACATATTTAGTTCATGTTTTTACAAAAAACTCACAGACTTTAATCCAAACAGGATAAGAAATTGGACAAGAGGTACAAACATTTTCAACAAGGAGTTTGTTGTAATTCCAGTTTGTACAGGAATTCACTGGTTGTTAGTGATTGTCAAAATGAACTATGGGTATGGTGTTTCTATCATGATTCTAGATTCGGCAAATAGGTCTTCATCAAGGTCAGGCATAACACTTCGTCCTTCTGTTGAGCGTATGGTGAAAACCTATCTGCAGGATGAATGGGTTGCAAAAGCCAAACAAAAGGGAAGGGTAATCTCGTTTGAACAAGTTAAGTATCCTGATGTACCCCAAAAACCAAACGATACAGACTGTGGTGCATATGTTATGAAGTTTTTTACAGAGTTTATAAATGATCTTCCCGTTGATCAATGGCCTTCTTGGAGGCCAAGATTTAATCATGATGAGGTTATGCAACTGCGCACTAGTACAATGTTTTTACTACAAGATCTTGCTTCTAGAGAAAGTAATGATAGATTTTTTTGTGATTGATGAAAAGAGCTAAAAGAGACTGTATGCTTTCACTTAATCAAGAAAACTCAATTGAAAAGTCAGTTATTTTAAACTTCATTTTGCTTATGTAAATTTTTCTTAGGGCCATTACTTTGTGAGGCAAAGGACATCAATAATTATTGGCCCAAATATGGACTTATTTTCTTCAGTACATACTCCGCTGACTACCACAAGGTTTTGATGAACATAAGCATGAGACCATGTAACTGACTGCAGCTGGTATGTGCTCACCTAAAGATTTAGAGATGTTCCCTCAGGAGATGAGAGGCTGCAATGCCATGAATCTTGAAAAAAGTGGGCCTAAAAAGCAGCCAAAAATTATTTCTTGTGAACAAAAACTGTTTCTGCTCGAGCAGTTGTTTTAATTTCAAACGGATATTTTATTTACTAAACCTCTATTTGATGGCTGCCAATTTCTCTCTGAGAGCGGTGAGAGTTTCTAAGCCACCTTCCAAACTTACCTAAGCAATGCCTGTAGTAACACAAACAATAATAGACAAACAATTTCCTTACTGTGTGAATGATATATGATATGAATCATATATGAACTGCGGAAATGAAATCAAATGAAGAATGATCCTCGCAGTTGTGAACGCAATTTATGCAATTGCGAAAAGAAGCCTGAAAAAAATTCAGGACTTCAACGGGTTTGAACCCGTGACCTCGCGATTACCGGTGCGATGCTCTAACCAACTGAGCTATGAAGCCACTGACGTTGGGAGCAGGTCAATTGTGGGTTCATATGATCCCGTGAAAGAAATGAGTGTGAATGATATATGATATGAATCATATATGAACTGCGGAAATGAAATCAAATGAAGAATGATCCTCGCAGTTGTGAACGCAATTTATGCAATTGCGAAAAGAAGCCTGAAAAAAAATTCAGGACTTCAACGGGGTTTGAACCCGTGACCTCGCGATTACCGGTGCGATGCTCTAACCAACTGAGCTATGAAGCCACTGACGTTGGGAGCAGGTCAATTGTGGGTTCATATGATCCCGTGAAAGAAATGAGTGTGAATGATATATGATATGAATCATATATGAACTGCGGAAATGAAATCAAATGAAGAATGATCCTCGCAGTTGTGAACGCAATTTATGCAATTGCGAAAAGAAGCCTGAAAAAAATTCAGGACTTCAACGGGGTTTGAACCCGTGACCTTGCGATTACGGGTGCGATGCTCTAACCAACTGAGCTATGAAGCCACTGACGTTGGGAGCAGGTCAATTGTGGGTTCATATGATCCCGTGAAAGAAATGAGTGGGAATGATATATGATATGAATCATATATGAACTGCGGAAATGAAATCAAATGAAGAATGATCCTCGCAGTTGTGAACGCAATTTATGCAATTGCGAAAAGAAGCCTGAAAAAAATTCAGGACTTCAACGGGGTTTGAACCCGTGACCTTGCGATTACCGGTGCGATGCTCTAACCAACTGAGCTATGAAGCCACTGACGTTGGGAGCAGGTCAATTGTGGGTTCATATGATCCCGTGAAAGAAATGAGTGTGAATGATATATGATATGAATCATATATGAACTGCGGAAATGAAATCAAATGAAGAATGATCCTCGCAGTTGTGAACGCAATTTATGCAATTGCGAAAAGAAGCCTGAAAAAATTGCATAAATTGCGTTCACAACTGCGAGGATCATTCTTCATTTGATTTCATTTCCGCAGTTCATATATGATTCATATCATATATCATTCACACTCATTTCTTTCACGGGATCATATGAACCCACAATTGACCTGCTCCCAACGTCAGTGGCTTCATAGCTCAGTTGGTTAGAGCATCGCACCGGTAATCGCGAGGTCACGGGTTCAAACCCCGTTGAAGTCCTGAATTTTTTTCAGGCTTCTTTTCGCAATTGCATAAATTGCGTTCACAACTGCGAGGATCATTCTTCATTTGATTTCATTTCCGCAGTTCATATATGATTCATATCATATATCATTCACACTCATTTCTTTCACGGGATCATATGAACCCACAATTGACCTGCTCCCAACGTCAGTGGCTTCATAGCTCAGTTGGTTAGAGCATCGCACCGGTAATCGCGAGGTCACGGGTTCAAACCCCGTTGAAGTCCTGAATTTTTTTCAGGCTTCTTTTCGCAATTGCATAAATTGCGTTCACAACTGCGAGGATCATTCTTCATTTGATTTCATTTCCGCAGTT
>JAEMWC010000271.1:782500-787500 GCA_016490735.1 Pachyseris speciosa
AAAAGGAAAACTGTTGATCTGACATTTTAAGAAGTCAGTGGGTAGCGTGTAGTCAGCTTTAATTTTATGCTTGATAGTGGTACAGGGTTTGTACGGGTCCTGGAAAACCTGGATAGTCATGTAATTTTATAATTTTATTTTCCAGACCTCGATAGTCCTGGAATTTAGGTTTGGCCATGAAAATTCATAGAAACTCAGCAGGCTTTCTATGAGCGGAAAGCAATGTAGATCCTTAGTTACAAAAATTAACCAACAAGTCCAACTATATGATATACTTAAGTTGAAATGAAGATAGTGCGTATTGCAAGATTATGCGTGCGAACATTTCAATCATTTGTTTGACATAACTGTCTCAGCACAGTTGCTCAACTTAGGTCATGGAATTTTTCAAAAAGTCATGGAAGAAGTCCTGGAAAGTCATGGAATTTCACAGCTCAAAAGTGTACAAACCCTGGTGGTATTCCAAATCAGTGGTATTAAACACAGCTCACTGACAGCTGTTAGGCAGTCGTAACCCAAATTTATTAACGTATACTCACTGTATTGCTGTTCTCTATTTTTATAATTTTGGAAATACTTTATGGAAAGTAGATCATAAATAGTTTGTCATTTCAATTCATTAAAATTTGCTGACTGTTTGGAATAAAGGAGAGTGTGTTGTTTCTTTCGCTGGTACACAATAACCCCCTCCCCTCCCCCTCCACACTCTAAATTTCAAATATTTCTTTGAGGAGAATAAGTACAAAGATGATTTATTATTATTTAAGCTTATTACTAAAAGATGATTCCCAGTTCGCAATATGTGTCGGGGGGGGGGGGGGGGGGGAAAGGGGTGATGTGTTGGCCCAGTCACCTGAGTCGCGGTAGAAAATAGAACAGTGAATAGAAGTCATGCATTGATAAACAACTAAGCCGTTCAAAGTACTCAAGACCTAAAACAACATTTGGGGATAGTGGTCCGGGCTAGGAGACACTTTTTGATCTGTTCATTTATCTGTAGCACGGTGACCTGCAGCTGTAGTCTGCTATGACCTGTGGAATGTGTCGTGCATTTTAGTTGATTTTATCCCCGCCAGTCTCGTTTTGCTTCGAATAGTTAACTAGAGAGAGATGTCGATTTCAAATTTTAAAAGACTATTAAAAGTTAAGCTACTTAAGCTTACCTGTACAAAATGAGTTATCATCTCGTCCTGGTGATAGCTGTGGTGATTTCGACAACCTCGACATTCGGGATATTATCAATATGAGTTCACATTCAAAATGGCGGAAAATGAATTACGGTAATCTTAAAACGGCACAATTCAAAACGTCGTACTTGAAGTGAATAGCGTTACCTCAGGTTACCTGGGGCCCGGCCCGTTTCTAAGTCCCGGTAATTTAATTATAACGGGTCGTAATAGGTTTATTATGACCTCTTATGAAGTCCAATTGGCTTGTTTGCATGATACCTTTACTGTTTTGTTTTCCATTCCAGATGTGAGTTTCAAAAGTTTTGAAAATTACGCAGTAAAGTTATCAGATAAACAAACCAAACGAACGTCATTAGAGGACAGAACACACCCTGCTTTTCTCTGTTTTCGTAAGATTTTGATTTGAAAATATGGTTTCGGGTCAGTTAACAGCTGAGTTAAGTTACCAAGACGTTCTAGAAACGGACCCTAGGGACTGTCAGCAGGTGTCAGGCCTGTGAACGATCACGATCATCACTAGCTTCAGTGTAGCTTTCAGGGTATCGCTAATACGCTAATAGTCTGAAGAGTTCAGATAGTTTTCATTGGTAGACACAAAAGGTGAACTGGCTGAATTGGAACAGCTGCCTAAAGCTTGTTAACCTGTTAAGCCTGTCCGTCCCGTGGGTTAAAATCTTCCTTACAGGGTTCTTCTCACAGTCACCATCTCTCCGTAATAACATTAACTGCCCTCAACGCAAACTGAAAGCTGAACTGAGTCTTTTCAGTCGTTTTTTTCCTCTGAAATATTATGATGATCCAGTAGATTCGAAATTTTTAGGGGTCAAGCTACACAAATCGAAATTTCTCCGAAAATTTTAGGAGACAAGCTACAAAAATCGCAAATTCTCCGAAAATCTTAGGAAACCAGATCAGAGACAACGAATTTTTTAGGCGTCCTGGAGATACCGAAAATTCTAGGCAACCTATCTAGGGATACCGAAACTCGGTGGCATGTGGTCGCTTCAGTGTGCTTTTCATAGATCGTGTACAGCCCAGTCTGGGCAAATTCCATTTTAAATCGAAAGGTCTCCGGATCGACCCTTCGACACTCTCGTCATAAAAGATTTGTCTACACAAACAAAACGAGAAGAAGGGTACAGAAACCGGCGTCGTGAAATATATCGAAAGAAAAAACTTCTGTATCATGCTTTGAACTTTTCCCAGAAAGCGTATCATTAGAAAGAGCGTTTCTCAGAAACAACAGACCCTTCACGAACGGCACGTTCGGTCTATCTTTCCTGGAAACGCAAAGGAAAACGTGATTAAGTGCTTTGCAAAATTCCTTGCATTTCCGAAATTTCTGAAGTTCAGTTGTTTGCTTTTCCAAGCAAATGTTATGTCCTGAGGAAAATACGCAGGCGTTAAGGGTCTTTTCCTTGACGACTTCTTCTGAATAAGGCGATACGAGAAAGACATACAAGGTGTGGCTTTTCATTGACCTGATTGACGCCTTGGAACACGATGTGGGCATGATCTAATGCATGAGCACGTCACGGGACTCTACTATTATCATTATTTATTTATTTATTTATTTATTTGTAAATCGACATTCTCGAGACGCTGCATTCGTTGCGAAATATTGTATCACAGAATATGGAATAGATGCAATAGTAAAGACTATTTCTTAAACTAACTTTGATCTTGCTCATTGAAAAATTGTTTCTTCATCTCCAGTAAACTGCACTAGAGTCGAGAGCTGTTGTCGTCAATTGTAATCATTTGATCTGATTAATGTCTGATCTCTGATTGTTCCGCAATCTTGCGCATGCGTTGTCCATTGTCTTAACAAGGTGCTTAACTTGTTAATATAAAATGGAAATGAGTACGCGGCGAGGCTCATTTACCTCATCAGAGTCTGCAGCCTGATTACTTCAGCAGATTGAAAGCCGAAAAGTACACTCAAGCAATGTTTTCGAAACCAAGCCCGAGTTTTGCTCGCAAAGGACATCAGCAGATCACAGGAAGCGAAGCAGATGAGAAGGACCGCATAATCGCCGGTGTTCAGTTCTTTGTGCGCTACATTGGCTCAACAGAAGTGGCATGTGCGAACGGAACAGGGAGCGGAAAGACTGTGAAGCCAGTGTCTGAAATATTTGACCAGCAAAGAAAAAACGCCAACGGAAAAACGCAGAAGAAAATGTTACTGACCCTGTGTTCGAAGAACGTCAGCGTCAGCGACGAATCTTGTGGTAAGCTGGTCGCCAGTTTCCCTATCTCTAAAATAACATTCTGCAACATTGACAACTTCTACGAGAAGGCTTTTGTGTTTGTCGCACGTGACAAACCTGAACATCCTTTCAAAGCCTTTGTTTTTACTTGCGAAAGCAAAGCCAAGGCAAGAGAAGCTTTCAAGGCGCTTTCGTTGGCTTTTATCATCAACTATGAATGCTACCAAGCCTCTTTGGCCCGCGGTACATTAAACGGGAAAGGTAACAGCTCTCCCGTCAAACACAAAGGCAAAGATGAGGCGTTTTTCAACGATGTGTCTGAAGCTGGGTGCGGAACGAAGCCTGCTGAGGGAAGTTCGCTGAAAAGCGACCGGTCAGAACACTGCAGCGATGCAATGCCTGTGCGAAAGGTGTCCTGCCCGCCGGTTGTGAATGTATACCGGCCTATCCAAGAAAGAATCTCAACCCCACCGCTAACACGGCCCATTCAAAACAAAACGCTGCTGCAAGTTGCGGATTGTCGAAGGCACGTGAGGAGCGCCTCGGATCCATCACAGTTTGGTAGATCGATACCTCGAAGCGGTACTCCATCACCTCCTGTCATCACCGCACCTCACAACAGCCACGAGGATGCTGGGGAGGTGGAAGATCCGGAATTTACTGAATTTGCAGAGCTGAGGTCCAAATGCCGATCGAGTTCCGCGGTGAATTATTCCGGAAGCGCTCGGGAAGGTTGCCAGCGTTATGATTGCCAGAATTTTTGGGGAGACTTTCAGAATGCTCTCCCTGCAATTTACTGAAGGCTCGAGGCTTTTTCTGTTTTTGTTTGTTGGTTCGTTTATTTAGGAATGTTAACAAACTATTTATATATGAATGTAAAAAGTAAACAAAGAGCGATAGGTCTGTGAAAACGAAAAATAGGTTAACAAATATCTGAAGTCGAGGGATTCCCGGTGTCGTGTTGTGCAAGTTTCAGCAGATTTTCTTTTCTGTTGCGAAGCGTTTCACGCTGCACTTCAAAAATGCGAGAAAATAATTAACGAATAAAAGAATGTCTTGTGGAATGTTATCAAACGGATGTTTCAAGTAACAAAATCCTCATTCAAAGTCCTGTGTGGCTGGAGGTATCAAAGGTGATTGAAACAAGGCTCTTGCAAATGTTAACTAAGTGCTTTTTTTATTGTGAGGTACCGGAATATTTTCCTTTTCGCAATTCTGAGTTGTCTACTCTCTTTTTAAAAGGTAGTTGAAATGTGTTCGACAATGCCGTATGGCCAGGAGCTCATGAGATCTAAAATATGGTGTGTATGAACGTCGTGACAGGTCTATAAATAGGTGTTAATTCTAATAAAAGTTCTACTGTCTTGTTAAATGTCAGTCTTTGCGGGCCCTTCCTGTCTACAAAAAAAAAAAAATTTTGAAGGCATTTTACACTTTTATGTGCCTTTGCCGTTTGCAACGGGGTTATTTTTCAAATTCTTTTTCCCTGTGTATTGCACTATACGAAACCCAGGGGTTTTTTTTTAATAAGCTTTGAAAAAAAAAAAAAAAAAGAGCGCTTTCTCTTGGGTTCGAATAAAACCGCAGCGCTTCGGGCCAG
>JAEMWC010000271.1:792500-860000 GCA_016490735.1 Pachyseris speciosa
CTCTCGTTCATACAGAAAACGACAGGGCCTACAAATAGGACGTATGCAGGTTACGTCATCACCGCCATGTTGGTGTACCGTGAACAAAAGATTTCTCGCTAGCTTCTTTTGTTATTGCCCTCCAACTTGGCCGGCAACCCATTGTCATTCAAATCTCTGGAGACTGATTGCATACCCTCTATTACAGTAAATACGTGGGATTTTGGCCGACTTGGAACCGCTGAAATTAAACCTTTGTGTGGAAACTTGAGTGGTGTTGCGCTCAACTGAGAAGCGTAGTAATTATAATAAATAAAAATTTTGAAAAAAGTTTAAAAACGCTGTCAAGAAGGTGGACATTAGGAAGCCATTTCAAAACCATTCAAGTCTGCGCGTATCTCGCATTGATTATGCTGCCTTCCTGGCCAATGTATCTTCTATGGCATGCTATAAAATAGTTATGCAACCCTTTCTCGTGGTATACCGTGGAATAATCCACTCGTCACTTGTATTTTCTTGGTATACACACGAGCCTTTAAAGTACAAGTGACTCGTGGAATATTTCACGGTATACCACTCGAAAGCGTTGCACATAACTAGTATATACAATGTGACTGTAACTTTTGATTCAGAATAAAAATCTGAACTACTAACACCATTCGAGTGAAAGCGACTGAACAGTACTTTCTTGTGGTACCGTTCATTATGTTGCCCAAAGTGGTTCGATTACTGGACTTTGGCTGGGCTTCGAAAGTATGTGTGTGGTATATAATAGAACAATGACCATGCGAGTTATTAAACTCATGGACGAAACTTAAGCAGGTGCGAAAAGTAATCCAAATTCACTGATAAATCATGGATACTTCAATTATGTTTGACATGCAGTCTTCTATTGATGTCAGTCTACGAGTGTGTTTATGTTACTGTAAAATTCCGAGAGTAACGACCCTCGTTACGTTCGGATTTAGCAGCCTTTTCTTGTCGCTACTTTCGGGGGGTCGCTACTTTCGGGTAGCTAAAACGTGTACCGTACATATGGCTGTTCGAAGTTAAATCGCGACAAATGTGAAAACACACACACTTTTTATTTGGAGAAACTTATTACCTGTTACGTTTTGAATAACAATTCGAAAGATTCAGCCTTTGAATAATCTACATTAGTAGCAGCCAGTGCCATTAATATAATTATGAACTGTTGGAGTTAGTCGTTGCAGGCAATTCTTTCAAATCTTTCCTCAGTTATGACGTCGCTACTCTCCGGGTCGTTATTTTCGGGGGACCGCTGCCGCTGCGGGATTTGCTAACTCTTGTGAAATTTTGTCGCTAAACTCGCTTCGGGATTTGCTAACACCCGTGAAATTTTATCGCTTAAGTTTTGGTATTTGGTAACACTTGTGAAATTTTATCGCTACTTTCGGGAGGTCGTTACTTTCGGAACTTTACGTATGTTATTAAGCGAAATTGGAAATGTCGATCACTTTAGCTCAGTTGGTAAAGCGCTACACCGGCTTGACTCACGTCGTTAGTTCGAATCTATTCAGTCAGGGCTTTGTTTTTTCATCTCCGTTTAAGTTGCGTACACAACGGTGATGGCCTTTCCTGTATTCAGTTATATCTAACGTGTTAAAATTTGTATTGTTAATTTCGCGAGCTATCGCCGTGGGTAAAGAAAGAAAACCGTGCACCATTCGCCACGTTTGTGAGACTCAGTGATATTTTGCAGACGCTTTATCATTTCTTTATCTTTATTTTGACAACAAAAAAATTGCAGATACTTAGGAAGTATTCTACCTAAGACCCAAGAACTCTCCTTAAATCAGTACCCGTGAACCACGAGGGTTGCACTCACTGAGTTCCTCTGCCGTGTGTTTGAGCCCCGGCCAAACATTTCTCCTTTGGCCAGGGCTTTATGTTCTCTTTCGGTGATCCGATAGAAGACAAAGTTCTCGAGGTCTGCTTACAATACAAAAACGTTAACATTGTAATAAGTCCTATCGCTTCGATATACTGGTGCTGCGCTAATTACTGTGGTCTCGTCTAATTTTTTTTTAGAAACTTGATTACATAGCTGAAGAAGCAGAGTACGCGCAGGGTTGTTGGCGATATGTTTTTTCAAAGAAGGAACAGCATGGAGATAAGCTTCCAGTCTGTTGCAAGGTGCAGAAATCTATAAATCCTTTGAACAGGCAACGGGTGTCATGAAATAATTTCTTGCGCGCTTTTGTTGTTCACTATTCGGGTGACCTTCAATTCGGTCAGTTCTAAGTGGTAGGACAGTAACGGATATCCAGCTTTTTCAGCTTTGAAGAATTTTTGGGTGGGATGCCTGTGGTAATATCATGCTAATGAGTTGCAAAGTTTGATATGCATTGTGGACACTGTTTTCCAGAATTGTACCCTTGGGTACCTGTTTTCAACGATGTTGCTTCCTGCATGGATGCCTCATATAAAATGGATTTTGCTGAGGGAGTCTCAGGGGACTGTATCAGGTGGCATTTATGAGGAATAAAAAAGTGCGTTACATCTACTCAACAATGAAGCCAAATTCCTTAATATTCAGGGCTGGGTTGCTCAAAACATGGTTAGCGCTAACCGTTGGTTAGATTTATTAAAACTTGTAGGTTGTCATGGTATTTAACACGGGTTAGCGGTAATCATGCTTCGAGCAACTGGGCCCAGGTTGGTAAGGTTATAAATGAATAGCTAAACCAAGCTTCTTGTGTTGTGTCTATGGTTTCGACTAAAAAACTATTTAGGATGTAAAATCTCAGGCTAGTAAACAGTTAACAACTACAGTTATTGTTTGGTTTAATGTAGTAAAGTAAGGTATGAAAATACATGCATTATCAAAAGCGTATAAGTTGAGTTCATTTCCTCCTTCCGTCTGCACTGGGTCGATTACCACTCAACTTTCTCTTCATCGCTAGACACGCTGCAAGAGACAAAATACCAAAACGATTGTCAATATTTGATCGTAGTCATTCTGAGGACTGCTGCGTGGCACGTGATTTATGCTGGTGTTTAATACTCCTGGTTTCGCAAATTGCGGGAACAGATTTACTCGAATATGAACTTCAGACTTCACTACTGGCAACACATTTTCGCGGACCTCGTACGAAACTAATACACTAGATCAATAAGAGAAGCAATGTTATCTTGTTTGTTCTATCGCATGCCGCGGAAATGCCATGCCGCATGGCAGCCCCTTCATGCTCCACGAACCTGGATTATGCGCCGGCCATTTGCGCGGCCAGCGGCTAAGTATAAGCCGTTAGCCGCTGCACTGAGAATTCATTGATAGATCAAAGCAAATCCGGCCTGTTTAAGGTGGCGATGTTTGTCCTTTTCCACGCTAATTTCTGTTTGGCGTTGAATAGATCCCATTTTGCAGCTGTTGCAAGTTCAACAGGTGTCGTTGAACAGCGAAGGGTGTCACCCTCGCCTGTGCAGTCCTTGACAAATTAGTAACGTTTGCATCGCGTGCATTTAATAGGTCATTGGTTTTAGACATATTTTTTATGGACCAACCAACTCGCATCCCTGTTCCAGAAATAAGAATTTGACAGGGAAGAGCTCTTTGGGTTCATCACTCTTGGGCGTCTAAGTTACGAAGCCTGTACACCTATTTCTTACCTATCATTAGAGCACTGGAAGCGTGGCAACCATGGCCTAAGGTCAGGTTTAGGCAATTCATCACAATCAATTCTGATGTCATTCTGCTCGAGGGCACGCATGGGAGCTTTCACAATAGTATCGCTATTGGAGCAGATTATCTCAGACAACCTAGTCTTTCGGAGTTCTTCTAACTGGCACGCCGTGAAGGCCGTCGTCGTAGTTTTTAGGGCATCGTTGGGTTCGTTTTCATACCAGAAGCGATCTCCATTTCTGAGACGTCCGAACTGGTCACCCAGTATACACTGGAAGGTGGCGCCAAGGCGACCGGTACCTTCTGGTGGTTCACTCAGTCCTGAAAAGATAAAAGCGAGTGACAATCACAGTCAAATGAGTAAACAACAGACAAGTTGATATTTTTGTGCATGAAGAATGTCGCGTACGCATCGTAGCCCATTCATTTTCCAAATCTTGTTCCAAATCTTGTCCACTGAAGTCTGTGCTATATTTAATGTGAGTTCATGTAGAGCAGCTTAACGTCTGAGTATGTGGGTATAGTTTTAAAGGCGACCATTCCGACGTTCTGGTTTAAATCCTAAAGCATGACCATTCCAGTAAAAGCTACTGAGTAGTGTTGCTATTTAGTCAACTTTCAAGTCTGTAGTGAAATCAACTATTTAGCGGTTCTTTCTTGTAGTACTGTGTTTGAGAGAACATCCGGCTGATGTGGGGAAACCTGCATTGTTTACTCCTGCAACGGGGCCGAATAATGAGATGCCCCTTGGCGGTAGCTCTAACAATTCTTCTCTCAAATTTAACGCAGATATGTGATCTGACTGTTAAGGGAAATCTAGAAATCCAAGAATAGGGATCCAAGATGAAAGGCGTCCAGAAATCGTGATGTGTTTATTGCGTGGTACCACATAATCATTACGCGTTGTTTGCCTCAAAAGAAACTTTATTGGACGTGCAATTTTGGCTGTGACAGCTTCAGCACTCTCAGAGTTCTGGATGAGGAGGATGAGGAGGATGAGGAGTCCTGGCCACTGAAAATCAAACAAAACCCCTCCAGATAGGGTTGATTTATAATTTATTTGGCCGCAACTGACTGTGTCCACAGCTGTTTGCTGAACGTTTTTTTAGTATCGCTTGGAGCGTTTCACTTAAGCTTTTGTTTACTAAGACTCTTCATTTTTTTTTTTTCGCGATTCGTGATATGCAAAATTAGGTTTCCAGATCTCACCCGTCCCCCTCCCCCTCCTCTTCCCATCTCTCAAAACTGAAAATAACCAGTTTTTCCAGCCACCCGTCCCCATCCCCCTCCTCTCCACGTGACTCAAAACTGAAAGTGACTAGTTTTCCGAACCAACATACGGCACCTAACTGAAAACAAACGTATTAGAAACGCACCTCGGGGAGCAGGGTTGGCGTATTGGTGAATACGCTCGCCTTCCACCAATGTGGCCCGGGTTCGATTCCGGGACTCGGCGTCATAAGTGGGCTGAGTTTGTTGGTTCTCTACTCTGTTCCGAGAGGTTTTTCTCCGGGTACTCCGGTTTTCCCCTCTCCCCAAAAACCAACATTTGATTTGATTTCATTTGATTTGAGCTGAGTTGAGCTGATTTACAGAGGGCCACTAAGGAGAATACTTTCATAGTAATAGGTGTTACCCTCTTTAAATAAAGGTTATTATTATTATTATTATTATTATTATTATTATTATTATTATTACCTCCGGTGAATAAATCGATGTCCCAGACACTGTCATAAACCCTCTCTAGATTGTAGACGCATTCTTCGGTGAGGCCACCTATTGTTATCAGTTCTGCAAAGCTGGTAATCCGTGTCAGGTTGCAACGCGCACTGTTACGGAATACCAAATATCCGGGAACTCCACGTTCGCGCGCTCTTTTAATGTTGATGGCGACAAGATCGGACAAATCACCTTCGCCTCGGCGCAGGTTTTCTTGTACAGAGCTGGAAAATTTCCTGAAACGCGAAAGACGAAAACATGATTCCCTTCTTTATCTGTTGCACTTAGTTCCAGTAAAATATATGTTAGTACGGCTTTAACGCTGAACGCTTAACTTAGTGAACCTAGACTTTCGGAAATTTCCCGTCGCCGACAAATAATTTAACATGTCTTACGATCCCATCAATGAAATCAAAACAACTGCATGGCGGGAACAATATTAAAAATGACAATGCAATAATGGCCTTAGACCAGGCTTATACAGAACGAGGAACGATATTGACCAACGCATTGAGTAATCTGCAGCGAAATATAAGGATGACGTCCGATCTCACTCTAGAGAAGCATTGTAAACTGCCATGAAACTATGTGATATGTGTGATATATAAATCTATTACCATTACCATTAACTTTTTTTTTAAAGACTGAAGTGGTTGTTTGGCCTACGGTCGGCTTTCCGAACAAAAATCTCACACGACTAATAAATCGCACCAAGTGTATTGAAAGTTATTCACTTTTCGAGCCTTCTCTTTTACGTGACGAGCTTCCCTTTGGGCAAGAATTGAGAGAGGTGTATTCCTCTCTGTATGCCATCGTTATTCAAGCAATTTCATAAAATAGAGGGTTAACTTCTATAAGAAAAAGCAATTTACTTTCCTTTAGTTTAGTTTGGGGTGTTGCCATTGCCATTGCCATTGCCATTGGCACCGTCGTCGCTTCAGCTGTCGAACGATTACGCGATCAAGTACCAGTAAGATTTTCACGCTCGAAGGTCGTGTTTAACAAAACCGCGTTCTAAGCCATTTTTAATTTTGCGAACAATCATAATTAAACGATGTCTGCTGCTGACGGTAACAAGAACGCTTGTATCCTATGGCCGGAAAAGTATTTATCTACTTAAAATAAACCACTTATAAAAAGATTAGGAGGCCCATTGATTGCCTAAAGCCATGGCCTAAGTTTAGACTTTTAGAGTTTTAAATCAATCGCTTCCCAAGCGCTCTTACACTTCTTTGTTACTCATAACACAAGGAAAGAAGTTTGATGTCAAAAGTGATTATCTAAAGCAAGTAAATTAGATTTCAAAAGACGCAGTATTCTCACTCGATTTCGTACTTGTACTTAAACCTAAAGGTCCATGATAGCAATAGTCTGGCCCGTCAAACTTCACAAGACTGGCGGTGTGGTTGCAACGTGAAGACCATGTAGTAGGCAAAGCTTCACAATAACTTAAAGGAAAACTTAGGTTTTCGCAAATTAATCGGTTTTTAGGAAGATATGTGGTGCTTGCGGACTACCGTTTTCCGTTTTCTTTTCGTTTTGGAACTCGTCGGTTAACTTACTTGTCAACCTTTCCTGCAGGATCTTTCATCAAGCCCGTTAAAATGGAATCAACTCCACCCTGAAAGCTGTCGTACAAGTAAGTGGGGTTACCAAAGTCCAGCACAGCAATGGGCACGAATTTTTTGTTCCCACCATGGCACTTGTCGCATCTGTGTTCGAATTCGCTTTGAGACAAGCGACTGAAATCCTCTCGAACCAAGGTATGGCCGAATCGGTAGGCAGCGGTCGAGAAGCCAGCGGTCATTTGAGCGTTTACATTCGGATCGTAGCCCGTAAAAAATTCTCTTCCTGTAAGTAACCTCAGACCAAATCTGACGATCTAAACACAGTCAAAGACAAAAACACAGGGAAGAATGTTTAAGAAATCGTGCAGGAACTTCACGGTTTATTTTCAGATCGTTATTTTCAGGATCACATTCGTTTTAAAAATATTAACTCTTTTTACAATCGTGATATAACTAGGTCCCGGCCATCAAAATCAAACCATGAATATCAAATGCCGGTAGAAGAAACTTAACAATAACAGTTACCAATTAAGACACTTGCATTTCTTCCATTTCTCACTTTCATATTTGAGCATAAAACTTGGTACCCATCAGGCCTCATCATGCCTTTGTTACCAAAAGGGGAAAAGTAATGGCGGAGCGAATTTTTGATGGAAATGAAATAAAGTAAAAAAAGGGCTGTACACCCATCGATTGGTTCGCTAACACGTGTGAGAGCAGCTTGGTGTGATAACAGACTGTCTGGTATCCTTAATTTTCAAGAACTCTCTTTCCTTCTAACTCCCCTCCCCCCCCTCCCACCCTCATTTATCAAATTCTTTTAAAGCCCTTCAAAACACCAAAAAGTTATAAAACATTTGTTGCGCCATCGATTATGGCGCTATAATGGGGGCGCATTTAATTGAATTAAAACAAACAAACAAACAAGCAAAAAAGGAACTCGGAGAAAATGCAAATGAAGTGCAACAGACAAGGAATATGACCTAATTCGAAGAAACTTACATTTTCCTCGCTTATAAGTAGTGGCAGAAACTCGTTGTACGTTATATGCTGTAGCTGTGCTCCAACGATTTTTCTTGTTTCTTGGTAAATCCTCTCCCCGTCCCAGTCAGTGTTTCTCACAAAAAACTCAGCGATTTGGTTGTGTTGTCGAACAAAGATGGTATGGACTGAATTGAGACCTGGTGGATTAATTAAAGAACGTAATAAAGGATCGAAGCGGAGTGAAAGGGTTTCTTGACCCCCCCCCCCCCCCGTCCCTCCACCACCTTAATCATATAAGCTTAAAAGCTACAATTTTGGTTTTTCCACAGCAAAAAGCAAACAAACCAAACAAACAAACAAACAAACAAAACAAAACAATCTGCGTTTAGCACATATTTTCGGAGAAGTTTTAACTTTAGTTAGAAGCCATAAATTTGCGGTAACGAAAGTACGTACCTCTCCATCTGGATAATTTTGCACGCATTCTGCAAAAACTACGAGCCTTTTTCATGGAGCAAGGATACTTTTCTATGATTTTCGATCCACACGAACTCAGTGAATGTAGGCTTATAACTTTCTTTTGCTTAACCCCAAGTTTATGTTGGTATCTCACCTGGATTCTCGTTGTTTCTTATGTCTCCTGACAAAAAGCATGTTCTGGTTGCATCTCGTGACTCGCAGAAACTTTCGGGCGGCAAGGGAGGGAGCAGCTTATTCAAGTTGCAGTTAAAAGGGTGCTTCATAACCCTCAAGAAGCCGTTACCGGCGCGTACTGACTCTTCGACCGCTTTAGTTGAGCCGTAAACGTTCGACGCGTCAATGCGGGATGTTATTTCGTTGACATGCTGCCGGGGCCTCAGTGCGCAGAACTCTTCTTGCTCAGCTGGCGCATTCCTCTCAACTTCAATTTCTGTGATGTCCCTATCAAGGAATATGGCATCGCCTTCTGGAATTTCAATGTTGCAGCACTCTGGGTTGTAGTTCGGGGGTTCGCAGTTGATGCCCTGTTCCAGCGCCAGCGTGATGTCATGGTCCATAAATTGTCCAAAGTTCATAGTCAAGTGAGTTAATCTGAATGAGAAGGGATTCGTGCGCGCTGCGTTGCTGCCGTGAACTATCCGACTAACGTCCCGTGGGTTAGGAAGGTCTTCACCACGCACCGATAAACGTGGAGAGGTAATTCCATCGCCATATTGAGGGGATACGAATCGAAGAAATGTATCGTCTACGGCTCCTTGTTCAGGATTTTCGAGGTTGTTACACGTTCCATCAATTGTTCGAAATCTGGCCTGTTCATCACATTCTATCTCTGACTCATGGGACTCTGGAGGAAGAAACCTATTAAACAACCTTATAATAATTCTTCTGCAAACTCTTGTCCGTCTGACCCTGTTAAGAAAGCGGAGTGGATAAAATTATTATACTGCAGAAGTTAGTTAACTTTAATAGTTGATCTCTCCTCTAACGTCGGTGTGGGACGCTCTTAACTTCTCGAGTTGTAGATGCTGGAAGATAAACAGGAATTAAAGGAAGTGCTCCTGAAAATATTTATTTACACAACGAAGAAATGTTCCGGCCCCCCTGAAATGAAAACTTCTTTTCACCCTATGAGGTTTCCGCCGAATTTGCTTGAGAAACGCAAACTTCTAACACAGACTGGTAAGAGTGTCGCCTTTGACCCTTTAACGTTTATTCTGCAAATTACGTTCGCATGCGAATGCATGCATGTATACACCTAAGAAACGGTCAGGTCAGCTGTCAGGTCAGCTGTCAATCTATGAGCGGGTTTGAATGGAAGGGGATCTCCATGTTCTTAAAATAGTACATACACTTCAAAGCACTTTCTGCCGATTTGGATGTTACCAGGTGAGTCCATAACAAGGAATTTTACAATTATTCAAATATAAAGAAATTTGAAAGGGTTAAGCAACGACAATCTTTAAAAACAGCACTTTACATGATGGAAGGATTGGAGCGGAATGGCCCAATTTTTCTCTTGGTGGAGCTTAACGGCAATAAAAAGAAAAGAAATATCGCAATAGAAATGCCGTGGTTCTAGTTACTTTCAAGGAGAAAAATCCATACGAATTTCGATGTTGACGTGCCACACAAGACTTATTCAACAATTTTGCGTCTCATCCCTTACTACGATATGTGGCTAATCTGAAATTAAACGTTTTTGAGAGCAAACGAACCCCATTTTCTAACTCAGAATAACTTTGCTACTTTACACTAAGCTCTTTCTAGTTTTCGGTGTGGACGAAACCATCGCATTTCCCGACCGCTTAGATATGTAACATAATATTCCTTTGCACTTACTCATTAAAGTTCGAGTTAATATTCAAAAGCGTTCTAATGTTTGGCATTGCACAGAGCCTATCCAAGACACAACTGCTGCACTCCTCACTCCTTATGACGCTGTTGAACTTTTCGTCACTTATGAAATTTTTGTCGGCGTCTTGCAAAGCGTTGTAGTGCCTTCTGAGGGCTGTTCGTCTATCTTGATGCCTGTAAGTCACATTAATCGAGCTGTTACATACATCGACGAGTCCGTCCGCCACTGATTTGATTTGATCGAACTGTTGTCTGGGGTTGTCTGCTTGAATCTTTAAGTCTTCATGCACATGCTTTTCTTTTTTCTTCAACCTACTTTCCTGTTTTGCTTCCATTTGGAGCATCTCGTCGGTCAGTTTGTCAATTTCGGCTCTTTCGTCTACATCGTCATTAGTGGCTTTACCGGGGTAGGCGTCTTCGATGGTGAACGTGCACACCACCCCAAGAACCAAAAAGAGAGCTAAACTATACAGCAAGCGGCCTGCCATGCTCACTGCAAAAGACATTGAATACAATAAAATTAAGTATACACAGTTTTTAGAGCACTTTTCAGTTGAGTGTCGAAAGTAATTAGCTAATTGCTTTGGTTTTTGTATTACTACGCTGAGTGATTGGCTTAACATACTCGCGCCACTTTCTCAACCAATCAGAAGTAAAACCAAAACCAACTATAACTCACGCGCGAACTTTATCCCGCGCTCTCTACGGACTTCATATAGTTACTTCGAGTTTTTATTGGTTCACTGCATTGTATGTGTCGTTTGCGATTGGCCAGAATAAGTACTTTGGTTTTGGTTTTGCGGCACTCAATTGAAAACTGCTCTAATTGAGTGTAAAAAGTAATTCTCGTTTGTTTTGGTTTTGCTTCACCTCGCTGTGTGATTTGTTAGCAAAATTTCGCCACTTTTTCAGGCAGTGAGTAGCAAAACAAAAACCAATTATGGCATGCTCGCAAGAAATTTCCCGCGCTTGGAGCCGAATTCTGATTGGCTCATTGCACTGTTTGCGTCTATTGTGATTGGATAGAATAACTGCTTTGGTTTTGGTTTGACGGCACTCACTCTAAAATGAGAATCAACTAAGGTAGGAGTAGAAATCGACTGGGTAAGAAAACAGAGTTTTCATGATATTTATGGTCTGGTAATCTGATGAAATTGGATGGAAAAGCAATTTTACAGCCAAATGCGATTAACATCCAGTTATAATCAAACTGCGTAAAGTGACACTTAAATCGCTAAATTTGTCCGCCCACTGTCCTCCTGAAACGACTCGTAACCGCGACAAAGTACGTGGAAGGTCAAATAACAAACTCCTTTCGTAATAGGTGCTGTAATGTGAAAATTTGTTAACAAGTATTTCAGCTGCGGGTCGAGCATCAGTTTACCCACATAGTAATGCCTTCCTGTGAATTCTGTACTTTAGCAGTGTTCTTTTGCTTTTTCTCTTGATTTATACTTATTACATTTTGGTATTTTGCGGGAAAATTGAATTTTTGTTCTTACGTAGAATTGTGAAAGATGAAGGATAAGTTTACGAAGTTAATAAGGCTATCATGTTGTTTAGGCATTTGACTCAATTAAGCCTTTTACCGCTTTGAATTTCAAGCAATTAGCCTCGATGTAAAATGCTCAACGTTTCCTTCCAAGAGTGACTTTGACTGCGGTGTGTCGATTTCCAAACGAAAGCATATCTTACTCTTCTATCACCTTCCAAACAAAGACTTATTAATTGTAACACTCCCTTCTTTTGCTTCTCCGTTAAGGCTGCTCGTTCACCACAACTGAGGACTTGAGGACTTATTTAGACCGTAGGTGTAGTTGAATTACACACCCCAGCCCCTCCCAGATAAAGAACACATGACTTCGTTAGCCTTAGTCACGTGATTAATTCATGGTTTACTACTCATTTGGAACTTTCCATGTTTCAAATCGCTTCTAGATGATGCAACTTAATGTTTCAGTCCAATTTGATCATACAAGAGAAGCGCATGTACTAAAGATGTACATAAATCGGTAAGAGTTTCTTTTTTGTTTTCCTCTTTCCGTGCAACTCATTCGATTTGCTAAAATAACTGATTTGTCCAGAGTAATAATTTCATCGTCCGTGACCTCTCTATTCGAAATGATACCACTTGAAATATATAATTTTGGGTCCTTTTTTTTTTTAACACAGGGAAGATGTATAAAGTCGGGCTTGAAACAATTGTTGATAATGTCCACTGTTTAAAACTTAAAAAGCGTTCTTTGTTCAGGAATGTCTTTTGTCTCACCTAGCGAAACAGGAAAATTTAAGCGTATTCAAATCTACTGGTAAGAAATTTCTTTCGTGTCTTTGTGAGAACCTCTTTCGGTTTCTAAAATAATTTTTTGTATCCAAGGTAATGTGATGACAAAGTCTGTAATCGACGCATTCGAAATAACGCCTTTTGAAACGATTTTGGATCCTAATTTTGACACAACAAAGGTAAAAGATTGAGATTCTAATACTACTGCCTATATTGTATTATTGACTGTAAACAGGAAAATCTGAGCGTGGGGGCTCTTTATTTTTTGGTGCGTGTATCATGCATTCTTTTCTTCGGTAAACGTTTTTATAAAATAACCAGTCTCAGCGACTAGTGAAGGAAATTCACGTTTCAGGCAAAGGGAAAGCACAAAAACCGAATAGAAGAGTTGTTTCACAGCAACACTGAAGTGTTTCGACTATATTGTTCGATCAACCATGTCCCTATTTTTATGCTTACAGCTCACGTCAATGATCCAGCAGAAATTTAACATTCCAATGCATAGTGTGGATACTGCAGTGAATCTGTTACGGAACGAATTGAGGATATTGAGCTTGCATGAAATAGCACGTCTCAGGCGTAATTGCTATGCTCTATTTTGCAAAACATGTTAAACTGGAAGACGAACGAAAAGTTAGCGCGGGAAAATGCTGATCGATTTTATTCGTTTGAATGATTTCATTCACATGTGAGCTTCTGTTAAATAGAAATACAAAGTGCTGCCTTTCGCCTGATTTTTCTGAATGGGCACGCTTTTGGATTTTATGCCTGGCACAATTAACGCGGTCCCGCAAGAAAGTGTTTTTTTTTTTTACCAAATCTTACTTTAGAATTTCATCCACATAACATTACAAATAAGATGCAAATGAAGGTGCTTGGAAACAAATGTGAAGTGTACAGTGCATAGAAATGCTGCTAAAGCGTGGGCGAGCCAGTCCTTCAGTTATATTGATCTATCTCGATCTAACAGTGAACATAAATTGAACGCAGGTTTCTCTGTATCTTCTCGGCATTGCAAAAATAACGTTGAAAAAGTATTTTTCAATTAAGAACCTATCGAGGGCGAAATATTGGTTGCCTTAAATTAAAGTACTGTCATACTTATTCTAATATCAGTTTTTGTTTTTTTAATTTTAGTTCTGGACAGTTTGAAAATTCGTTGGCTTGGTTCTGTGATTTGGCTTTGGTTTTCCTTACGCGTATTACATCGCAATTCAGCGTCAGCATCTTCAAGATTTAAACACACTAGCTTGATTGGTTAGATTAGTAATGGCAATGACAACTGATTTGTTGTAAAAAGGAAAAAGTTAGAGAAGAGTTTACTAAGACTTCCTCGGTGAACCAACAGTGTCCACGGACTTTTTGGAAATAATAATTTTGTTTTGAGAGAACATTTAAACGATCCTGAGTTTTACCCCGCTCGTTTGTAGGTAGGTTTCTAAATAATGAGCCAATCTCGATCTGTTTACCGCGCTTTGTTTCGCTTTATTCCTCGTTCTCTTTTTCCTGGAAAATTATATTGACTTCAGCCGAATTTAAAAGCCAGTTACTGTTGTTCCCGGTAGAGGCAGCGGAGAACAAAATTCGCGTCAAAAGCCGGTCGTTCGGAACTTTTCCTTCTTCTAGAAAGTTTTCATTTTTGCGCAGAAAATATATTTACAGTACAAGGTGTTCTCCTTCAATTCAAAGACAAATATGTACTTAAAAAGGAATTGGATATACAGAGCAACTAGAACAGCTTGATTAAGTCTCGGCTTACCTGATCACTGTCGAGGCGAGCACAGTCACACAAACTCGTCTGCTTCTTCCACTGATCTGCTTTAGCCCAGCTTTCAGCTGCAAAATTTATATCTGGAAAGCGGAAAATTTTGGGGCCATTAACATCCCAATGAATTACCCACACAATGTATTGTCTTTTGTGTAATAAGGCTCATTTGAATAAAGTAATTAGTGTGGAGGGAGTCATTGGTGAATGATCAGTCGGAGGCACGCAATTTGTTAATAGATAAAAAAGTTTTTTTAAAGCACTTGCTTCTTTACCGTTTCTTTTTGGCCAACACACCATGAAAGATTCTCGATCGTGATGTTTCACCAAAAGAAAAAAAAAAAACTTTTATTGTGATCATGGCTATGAAATAACCAATGACACGCGAGGAATAACAAAACATATAATTAGACGAAATTCGTCATGTTCTTTTCGTCGAGTGACGTTGGTTTCCGTCGTCCTCAGTTAAACGTTAACTAGCTCCACTCCACTCCACAAGTCATTTCCTCTCACATTTCGTAGAAAACAGTTTCAATACAGAAACATAAACATGCCGCTTGATTGTGCGGGGGGGCATTTTAAAGTTTGTTTGTCGTGTTTTTGTGGACGTTCTAGTTGGATAGTTTTTCCGGGATAAAAGTGTATTGTTGAGGTAGCTGGCAACGCTTTGGAAGGCCAGTTTCGATAGTTCAATCCTTTGAATCTGCAGTTTACGACGAGCGTATGACTTGAAAATTTAGTTATGCAAGCTTGCATTCCTGCTTTAAGGAAAACTGACTAGTTTTCCTTCGCTCAATCGTCAAATCGGTTTCGTGTCGGAAAACCGTAAATGCAATTAGCTTTAAGTATTTATTGAAATTCTAAAAAGGTCTTCAAACTGTGGGATGTTCTGGGTGAGTGGAACCTGCGTAAAACATTGGTGAAAACGGAAAAAGTTGAGCTCGTAATTTTAGCCTCCCTTTAAAACTTGGACTCCTTCAATAACGAACAAATACATATCACGTCATTTCCTCCCCTACGAATTGTTTTGTTACAGCGATCTAAGAGCTGATGGTTATACTGAGGCCAGTTTTTTCCGCTATAATCCAGGTTAACTTTGTTTTCATATCTGTTTCACAGAGCCAATATCGACCACAGTTTTAAGAGATTAACGAACGTATTGTTTTGCTCACCAAAAGTCGTAAAAAACGTCAATAGAGAAAAGCCGAAACTCTTTCACTAACTTATAGAAATTCAATTTTAACTTAACTGCTACGATTCACCCTGGCGTGTTTCCATACAACTTTGGCTTTACATTGTGTCTCTGAATATTTAACCTTTTGAAACAATGTTTTCATGACTAAGCGGTTTATTAATAACCGGCCAGAAAATGTAAAGCCTGGATCATTTGTGTTATGGTTAAACTGGTCGCTATCTTAATCACTAGTACGAGTCACAAACAAAACAAACACCATGAACAAAAAAAATTGAAATGCTTAAGATTTAATTTATCTAACCAGAGACCTCATTCAAAAAGCTTCACGAGGCCTCTCGGCCTGGTTTAAGGCGGATTGGCTGTCGTCTCTTGTTATATCCGAATCTTCATTCTACTGATCCCCCTTCTCCTTAAAAACTAGAAGCGTTCAAAAGAAAAAAAGATAGAGCTAGCAGCGAACAATTTGAGTTTTAACATCAATCACAGACAAATGATATACCGGTACTTAGATATTCTCCGTAAGAGGTGCAAATTTTAAGAATCCTTTGTGTAACCGAAACAAAGGCGCTACTGTATCTTCGAAATTTTTTCCTGTTTCTAAAACGGTTGCGAAACATTAGAATGGAAAGGGCTAATTGCTTTATTTGGCACTCGGGCAGAAGCTAATATCGCCTGATCGATCAGCTGAAGCTCATAAGTTTGAAACTTTGCACAAGGCTAACTAGCTTTTTATTTATTGGTTAACTGGTTGTGGGAACTCCAGTGAAGATGAAACTTGAGCACGCGCTGGACGCATCTAATCTTCACCCCAGGGATGCATGTGTTTTTTCCCCTACATTACTAAACTTAGTTCTCAAAAGGCCTATAGCTAGGACTTGATTTTGACATTGCAGGAGCTGAGGATAGCTGACCGACGTTAAGCTATAAACGTAATAAAATATTGTGTTATTTTTTGTGGAGTGAAGAAGCTATTTAGTGAAGCGGAGAGTGACGTTTGTGTGCACAAATTACAAATTACACCGCATGTGAACCCAGCTCCAGCTAAGATTTTTAGTAACATTAAACAATACCTGTTTACAAAGGATGACGGTATGACCACAGCTAAGATAAGGTCTTACTCTTTCAAAGTTACAAAACTTAGTATAACAACTTCTCTGTTCCTCGACTATGCGCAAATCAAAGCTACAGTACTATGTGAATTCTAATAGCTAACATATCGATATCAGCGTCAGATGACTTCTTTACTTTTGCAGGCAGGCGGAAAACAGTTCCTCTGATTTACTGACAAGAAAGTTCTGGATATACGTAAGAACCGGCTTGCATGTTTTGGAACTCTATTTGAAAATAAAAGTATGCTGATGTTTTATTTTGTTGTCTCATTTTCCGCGTTCGTCTCCGGAAAGTGCCCCAGGGTGGAATTCAATTAGTTGAATTTGTTTTAACAGTTGTTTAAAGAGCTAACCACAAACAGTACCAGACTCAGCTGACTGTTTGTAGCGACTTCACGTGTTACTGAAGGAGGTCTTGATTTTACTTTTGGTTATTTTATTTCATGTACGTTATGGTTTGCTAGTTTTCGTGTTAACCTCACCAGTCAATGAACTTAAAGTCACTGTCGGTTTGTAGAACTATTTGCGGTTGGTTTTCTCAAAAAAAAAAAAAAAAAAAAGGACGGCTTGCGTTATTTTGGCTTGCGTGTTTTTCGGGGAAGATATATATGGACCAAAGGGTGGACAGGATTTCGGCAGCAACCATCTTCTCTGCGTCATGCGTTACCGACAGAGCATAAATACGGTGAAAAAAGATTTATTACGCAATTTTCTGGGAACACGTAATTTAACTAACAAAATAGCCGACAAAATATATATTAAATTAAGAGGGCATTCATTTTATGACTTCAGTCTCTTTAGAATTAAAGAGTTGTCCAAAACTTAAGGTCCAAAGGAAAATGAACAAGACAATGTGTACACTATCCTGTTTTTTTTCTTTTTATCGTCCCTAGCGTACAAATTCATGACGTAATGTAAAAGCATTTGCTCGACACATTTCCCAAGCATCACAAAACCATAAAGCCCAATATATCCTGCATTTTTTATTTGATTAGTCATTGTTCAGTTGTTACGCCTCTTCCACTCACGTTTCTCGCGCCAATCCGACAGAAAGCCCAAGGCCAGCGGCGGCATTAACGGTTGTAATACAGGGTTCGGAGTCCGTGAAATGAGAATCGAAGTAATCGATCTAATAATTCACAGCGCGGCGAAACCAAACACAGTACACGCTGAATAGAGACCCGAATTAAGCGCGGGAAAACGGGCGCTAGCATGTCACGATTTGACTTGTGACTGGTTGCGAACGTGAGTCATGTTCAGTGTGCATGGCAAAAGAAAAAAAAGGATATAAGAAAAGAAATTAAATAAAAACCAAAGAAGACTATTGAACATTGCTTTTTACCCTGATCTTGATATTCTGTTCTCCTTTGATGCGTCAGTCGGTGTTGAATTTATTTTTAGTGATTACAACGCCTGCTCTTTTACGCTTCAATTTGCTTTGAAGATGGTCAGCGACATGAGCTGCTATTAAATCATCCATTACGACATGAATAATTTAGTTTTCACGCGCATTATACGCAAAAAGGCTGCTCGGTAGGTCTTAACACTATCTGATCGCGGATAGAGCTTCCTTGATATTTAGAAACAACAACCTTTCACTTATTCTGAGAACAAGTAAGTTCAGGTCGCCTTTTAAGTATATGATAATTGACCATACTTGTTTAGTAAGTGCTAAAAATAATAATAATAATAATAATAACAACAACAACAACAACAACAATAATAATAATAATAATAATAATAATAATGAGAAATCAGAAATTAAGTGAGAAAAATAAAGCTATTATAGCAGAAAATGGAGTACAGTCATAGCTTGATAGAGCCGCATTAGTGGGAATATTTATTGATTTAACAATGAACATTAGCGATAGTAAAACCCATGCCATCATTATTCAGTTTCACTATAGCTAATGTTCATTCTTACATGTTTCACTAAACCTAATGTTATTTATTGATTACCTTTTAATAATACCTGATGAAGCCATCTTTTTCAGCAAATACCTTTTCCTTTATTTTGCTGCTGTTTTGTTGTTGCATCGCGTGAGCACCCCTATCAGTTACAAATACTTTATGTAATACATAAAATATGAGCGGGAGACCTTTATGGGCATTTAAAACCCATAAAGGTTTTAAAGCCCATAAAGGTCGGACGCGAATATTTTATGTTACTTGTGAAATGAAACAATAGATTGTGTTTGTCGTGTTTGTAATGTTAATCAGTAGAGATCTGTATGAAAGTTAATGCATACTAATTAGCGGAGCAGGACACTTTTATGAAAGTTAATGATTTTTATTGGGGTTTAGAGAGGTATACATGTGACTCAAATACTACCCGTAGATTGATCGTTAGTCTTATGAATTATCAATGAATTTTACAAATATTGCGCAAAGTCCGCCATGTGTATATGTCCGAGCTCAAACTAACAAAACTGAGCAGGAGACTGCTGCGTTGCAAAAGTCACTCCTGGCTCAATCATGATATAACCACTTACTAAGATATAGCTATTACGCTAATGATTCTATTTTCTACACACGACCACCTTCCCACATAAAACCATACACATAAAAATACCCTCTAACTACTGATGTTAATCAGTGGAGACTTGGGAACCCCAGTAGTTGGGATTCCATACCATGAAACCTGGGATACCGCAAAGGTTACTAGAGATACTAATAAAACTAACCTTAAAAAGCTATAATTCAAATACTTTATATCACGCAAATTCCATTTGCATAAGTCCGAGCGGGTGCCCGTACACGTCACAAGACTTGAGGGTTTGACTTTTATTATTCAAACAGTTTTCTCTCAGTCCCTACGGCCAAACGACCAAACGGCCGGATTTTTTCGCTTACGACACCAATCTAGAATTAATTGTGTAGCAGTTTCAAAGCCCTTTTATACCGGACTGATCAGCTGCATTGAGTGGCCGCAGACACCCAATGTTAGGGAACTTCGGTTACGAAAACGTAGCTTCAAAATTTACAATTAAGTCCGCGTTTAATATTGCAACTCTTTCGCGGTTATTCCAACTTGAAACCTTCGGAGCGAACCATCTTGGAACCACTGAATATCAACAATGGTGGAATGAGAATGGAAAACAAAAGAATAAAAACTTCGCCGTCATACTTTCATGTAGTTCAGTTGAAAAGCTTGATCTTGGTCATTTCACGTTGCTGTTTCACAGAGGACGGCAAAGAAATATATCAAAACGTAAAACAAAAGAGAAAAGCGTGTCTTTTTTCGGCGCTTAAAAAAAGAATTGTTTTGTGGCGTCATTGATGCTTAAGCTCCTTCAATGTTTCGTAGATATACGCACGTCTAAGCTTTTATAAGAATCTGGTTCAATAGAGAGACATAAACACCAGATCTTAAACCTGATTATTTACAAGTTAAATTTATTGTCATTAAGAGGAAGCATCGACCGATCTGTTGTTGCACCTCCCTTTTCCAAATATCCCGATCGATGAATGCACGTTGTCCGTCCAACCTTTCTCAGCCTCTCGCAAGTTTTATTTCCTTCCTTAAAGCAGGGGCACGCAACGACAAGTTTCGGTAGATATCTACAGTATCTGTCCAGTGGAGGGTAGTTCACCGTAGGCTTTCGGCGTCGATTAGAGATTTTCGTGACTGAAACATGGCCTAAAAGATTCGCAATGGGGAAATCATAGAAATAAAATAGTTCGCTAGAAAGATCGTGCAAGGTTCATTTCAGCTAGCATTTTATCAAGGGAAGATTATGTTCCCTAACATTTTCGGGCAATTAAAACTTCAGCTAAGTAATCCGAACAGAGCAAAATTTTCAAGCTAACGAAAAAATCACATCATAAGGTACTAAAAATTGCCTTTCTACAGCTTTTGGTTGATTGGGCTCGTTGGGTGCCCCTGTTAAATAACGCGATCGGAAATGCTCGTAGTGGCCTGTTGCAATATTGCTAAGCCACGTTCCTCCAAACCCAGCTAATATAACCGGCTCATGTATTATGCGTGGACTGATACGTGAGGACAAATTGTGGTCATAACATCCACTTTCTGTGGCTGTTGCGTTGTTTACGCTGTTTCCGTAGAATTACAGAAAACAATATCTAGATAGAGGTGTTCGTTTTCGTGGAGCACAAGCGCTGAAAATGACAAACAGCGAAATCTAAAAGTATGCGAGGGACTTTTCACTAAAAATAGATCGAGGCTAGGCGAATGTGATGGTGCGGAGCAGACCGTGTCATGCTGATGACGAGTGAGCTCGGATCTGTGTGGAATGTGTGGGAGGCAACGGAACTGATTTTACCCTCCGCATCGGCTCTCAGTTTTTATTAATTTACTCACTTTTAGTGTAGACTAGGCGAAACATCCATCATTTCATAGTGTTCAGCATAGCGTCATCAGAATAAATAAGAAGTGCTGAGTAATTATAACGTCACTAGAGATCGCTCCTTTGTTAGATGGAAATGTTTGGAACCTTGTCATGCTCTCTGATGATATCTTGCTTGGGTTGGGGGTTTGGGGGGGGGGGAGGGGAGGGCAAGCTCAGGGTACGGTAGCTGTGTGAGATTTTTGCCCCTATTTGAACTCTCAAGGAAATTTGAATTTATATAATTATCTAGGTTAGTATACATTATACATTATTATGTTTGTGGAGCGGTAAGGCTTAGTGGCCCCTTACTAAGGTGCCAGCTACTGCATGTTTTGTATGTTTTAAGGAACTCTAGTTAGGCGATTTGTATCAACATCGACGTTTCTAAACTTTTCATTTAAAAATTTTCTCTTGAAGTTTCACGGCAAGAAATTTTGAAGGTTTCGCATGAATATTAAACTTTCGTTTACTGGTTGAATCTCTTCATTACATCTCAAGACCAAAATTTTATTTTCATTCTAAAACAGAGAAGATAACATAACTTTATTTAGACACGTAAGACCTTTAGGAGGTTACAAGAAAAAGTTAAAAATATTAAACTAAGACTAAATTACAAACGTTATAGAAACAATAAAAATACACGCAAAAGCAAAGACTAGACTAATCAATAAAATAAAATAATCTGCTTTGCAAGGACGCTGTGTGATCAACATTGCTCTGGAAACTGGTGGCAACGAATCGGTGATGGCTTTAAAGCTCGCCAGTGAAGATGACTGCCTTAAATGTATGGGCAAACTGTTCCACGGCACCGCTCCACTTTAAAGGCTGGTTTCCATATGATCGCAGACGATCGCGGATCGCAGATCGCAAAAAGTTCTGCGATCGTCTGCGATCATATGGAAACACACTTCTGCGATCGTCTGCGAGCGTCTGCGATCCTGCGATCATGATCGCAGACGATCGCAGAAGATAGAACCATGTTCTATCTTCTGCGATCGTCTGCGATCGATTGCGATCAATTGCGATCCTGCGATCATATGGAAACCAAAGTTCTGCGATCTGCGATCGAAACCTATCCCATAATATTTGTAATTCCGACAACGCGCGTGTACATTTGACTTTTCCGCTGATCGAATTGTATGGCTACAGTTGGCTTTACGATCGTTTGCGATCGTCTGCGATTATATGGAAACAGCTCTCCTTGCGATCGACTGCGATCTGCGATCTGCGATCCGCGATCGTTTGCGATCGTCTGCGATCATATGGAAACCAGGCTTAACTGAAGCTCCTTTTGAAATATTCCGGCAGCACGAGGAACCGGTACTGCTAGTTTTTTTTTCGCCTTTCTCAAGTTATAGGACGTTAAGTCCCTTTGGTCAATAAATCTTAACCTGCGATCAGGCTCTATTTTCGTTTCGATGGTAAACCGTTCCCGCGGGAAAGGCGAAACGAAAAATAGAGCCTGATACAAGTCTTCCACGGAACGTCTACCACCCACTTTTTTGATTGATTGACATGTTTCAAAATCAGCCAATCAAAATTACTTCCGTTACGCGATACTCACGAGCTCTCGCGCGTGAAGTGATGTGGAATGAAGAAGACGCCATTTTTGTTTTGGGAACGTCTTGTCCTACATCATTCATTGTTGTTGGGGAAAAGTTGCGGTTTTGGTCCCAAAGTAAGCGCACATAACGAATTTTATAAACGCTGGGAAAGACGATATGTGTTTCCAATGACTATGTGATGCTGATATCTTTTTGTGGGTAGTAAAGCACAGCTGATGATTCGGCTGAAGGAAGATCAGGTGAATTACTATTGTCGATGTATTTCTCGTCTTCCCCTCGAAATACAATAGTAAAGAATTTTTTTAGTAGAGTCGAGAGTGTTGTTCTATTTGAGTTGTGGAAAAACGGGATTTTTCCGTTCACTCGTTTATTAAGTTTTAGCTTTTGAAGCTCGCTTACCTTTAATTTGAACAAATGAATAAATGCAGGCCGGCCTTGTTGTATTCTTTTAATGTAATTTAATCCATAAAACAAATTTTGCAGCATCACTAAAAAGCTGCATTGTGGTGGTGCACTGTTATTGAATTCATTCACTGGGATACCAAAAATACGATTTTTCCTCAAGTGCTTGGCTCTCTAAGGAGCCATTTTTATTAATCACTTTTTTAGCTGTTTATCAGAGGCCTCATGATTTAATACATAACTTTATTCAGTGGATGAGAGGTATTTACATGTATACGCTGGTTGGCTAATTATCCACTGGAATAATATCTGAAATTTTTAAGTGTAGCATGAACCTGTGATCATTGATTCAGTGAAAGGTAGAATCAACTAGCCTGAAGGGCAATTGGATAATTCCAACCCATTGTTTTCTTTGCATGCTGACCATGACTGAGAAGAAACACTAGTAGTAAATATATGGATTACCCAATTTATCTACTGTGTACAGGCATGAGACCACTAAACATGGTTATCCACAAATACCATCAAATGATGAAGACATTGCAAATGAAAGTACCAAAGAAGATTTCATCTACAATTAACACACCACTAGACTGCAGTTTGGTTTCTTTATTTTAAATCTAAATGATGCAATAAGGGAAGGGGATGCTGCGAGGCTTTTTAGATGCTTTAAGCTTGCTCTTCTGATGGAATATAATTACCAGCACTCTAAATACACCTATTTACTCTTGCATTTTTTTGCCTAGGTACAGGAGGCTCCTGCTAGGTATTAGCACTCCTCTCTAAGGGGGAAACCAAGCATCTTCTTGCCAACAGGTTTTTTAACAGTGAGGTGAAAAAGGGAAACAAGCCATTGGATTTCCAAATGCAACACCTAAATTTTTCACTGAAAATGGTTCTGAAATCACTATTGGGAAAAATCCCAAAAAGATCAGCTCAGAGGGTGGCACATTCCCTTGAGAGATATTTACTATGTTAGCAGTCAGTCATAAGGCCTCTGGGAACAGATGGTTGGTCTACCACCCAACCTTGACCCTGAGATGTATGTTAAGACAGAGCACAGAATTCGGGAACTACGCCGCCTACTCTTTTCATCAAGTGTGTAGGTTCTTTTATGTACCCTTCATGTTTAAATTACGTGTGAGGGTGAAAAAGCCAATACTGTAGACTATAATCTCACTAACCAATGACCTGATCATCTGACCTGAGACAGATGTTGAGAACCCAGCCAGCTTGATCCAAACAATTATTTTAATTAACACCATGGTTTGATCTGGGATTCAAACCAGCGACCTGTTCCTCAGCAGTCCAGTGGTGGGCAGTATGCTGTTATTCTGTAATTCATCAACTGAATGGAGAAACAACTTGGTACAGGAGGGGTAACTATAAGGACATCTAGCTTTCATCAGGTTAATCTTTCATTAACTCAACAAAGGCCTGTACTGCTTATGTAGTACAACAGTCTTTGTGGTGCATTTCAAACTACTGCACCTTGCACTGAGAATTTTTGCAATGAGAGTTCAGTCATGTTTTACATTTTTGTGGAGGATGTCAATGACCTTGTCATTCAACAACAACAACAACAACAACAACAATGTACTCCTCTAAGCTCTATTCAATTTATTTCCTCTATTCTCATGTAGATTTCTCTTGCTACAATTTACGCTGGTGTTTCAAATAATTGGGGGAGCAGGGTTGGCGCAGTGGTGAGAGCAGTCGCCTTCCACCAATGTGTCCCGGGTTCGATTCCCGGACTTGGTGTCATATGTGGGTTGAGTTTGTTGGTTCTCTACTCTGCTCCGAGAGGTTTTTCTCCGGGTACTCCGGTTTTCCCCTCTCCTCAAAAACCAATGTATTACTATCAACAAGATAATTGGCACTTTTATGCTCTCCTCACGAAATTTTGTTAAGTGTAAAAATTGACAAATATTCAATTTAAGCTTAAATTTAACCTGGAGAGACTGACGTCCACTGTGAAGTTCCTAAAGCCCTTCCATCGAACTCTTTCTATGGCCGGTCATTCTGCTATTTATGTTTTTTTTTTCATATCAAGACACATGTATTTTATTACTCCCTAAAAAGAAAAACTTTATTATTGGTGGTGTGAATTACCCAACAGTGTTTTAGTTGTTGTTCCAGAGGCGAACCTACATGCAAATGATAATTTATTAACTTCACGGCCGTAAAAGAATGGTACAAAACAAATTTAAAAGAACTTACATTAAAAGCTTTCAAAATGTTTGTCCATAGAATAGGAGTACTCTCGCATCCTAACACTGAAACCAACGTGTCTATGATCTTGTACTTATCAGCTGAGCTTCGATGTGTCTTGCTTCTCGTTGAATTGTTCTTGAATACAAACCAGCCAGCTTCCAAGTCTTTGTACCGTCGTCAGGCTTTCACAAACACGAAAGATAATGTTCGAAATAGAGGAATAACAGAGGGAACTCGTCAGAACGCTTCGTCTTTATCATTCTTCATGAAGATCATTCCGCGAATCTTTTAAGTGATTCCAGTATGTACATCAAAAGCAAAGCTAATAAACTTTTCCCTCTCCGCTAATTTACATGAAAATAGAAAGGCTCTGTTGTTTTGTGTTATAAAACTAAAAAGAACTTGAGATTACTCATTGTCCGTAATGGCGGCTCAGTCGCGAAAGAATTTCGCGAGAGCCTCGCGAACACGCCTCTTAGTGACTTCCGGTTATTGAATCAGCCAATCAGATTTCGTCCAAATTCTGGACGAAGCCACAGACTCCCGTGAGACTTTGTATCAGGCCCAATTGTAGCGAGCGCCGACATAAGAGGACATAAGAGCGATGCTTCAATTGGGCCTGATCGCAGGTTAATAAATCTTGAAGTCAAATACTCAGGGCGGTTTCACCATTAGAAGCCTTATACATAAGGATTACGTTGTTGTTCTAGTTTATACCAACTAAGCGAATGGAAAAGATCCTCCAGATAGGCATCGTAATTGGGTGAGGTGATTATTCAAGCACTGCGCGAAGTTTCAGGGAAAGGCCTTTGATATTTCTGATAAAATCCGACAGTTTCAAGCTTAACTGTAGAGTTTCGAATTTGGCCAATATCCTATACATTAACAGCGATTTTCCCTTGTTTTCCCACCAGCTAAGATATAAAGTCGACCTGAGAAGTCTGTCATTGACTTTTGTAAAAGCCGGCCGTGTCCACAACAACGGACAAAAGACTGAGACTCATTGATTGGACATGGCTCTCAAGGCAAGATTATGCCATATGAATTGAAGTGCATCACTAGTTTTTCTTTGATGGGATAGTTCCCCATGGTGTATAGGATTACCTCAACATTTTATTACTCAGTGTCAGAGTTTTCCTGCTTAGTTCTCTAGAACTAATATCTAGATCTGGGTTGAGAGAGGCCATGTCAAATTGAGTGGGTTTTTTTCAGTTGGTCCTTTAGTTCGGTAAGTACACAACTCAACAATGTTCAAACAATACTGAACTGATTAGTTTGTACTAATCTTAAGTTTTACTGGAAGACAAGAACCATGCACTAGGGGCTAGAAAGACAGGGCAGCCATACTTGTTGGAAAAATAAACTCGTCGCAGAACCATCGAATCATCCCCAACATAAAAGCGTGCTTATTCAAGACTCGTCTGTCATCAAAACGACCCCCAACCCTCCCCCGTCCGGCCTCTTCCATTCCCCTTCCCCCTCAAAAGAAGAGACTAGCTAAAAAAAATGAAAATAGGCCAGCGCCCAGTTGATCCAAGAACGAATTAAGTGACCCATGATTAGAGTGCAGTCTTGATTCCAGAATAATATATATCTGATCAGAATGGAGAAGTTTCCAAACTACAATGTATCTTCGGCCATCGTTTTAGACTTTAACTCTGTTTTGCGTTTACCTTAAAACTAGCTGCTAATCGTACTTTCAGCATAGAGGTAAAAACATCGGGTGCTTTCCATTCACCAAAAATTTTTAGTTTGAATTCTCGGAAATTTCGGTCTCGAATGGAAAGGGCTTATTCTCTGTCGCACTTCCACTTTTCGGGAACACTGAAAAGGTTGTCCTAAATTTTCGAAAACCTTTTCCGGAATAGATTCTGTTCCATTCGATTCCCACCCGAAATTTTCGAAAATTTCGTCGAATGGAAAGCGCCCATCGATATTTGTGGTTTGAAGTCTCGAACAATCGGCCCCTAAAAGTTAATTTAGGTTTGTTTTGATCGTGCGTGTTGCTTTCCCAGGTTATTTAAATATCCAGCTATTGTTCTCTTTGGCCTTTTGTTTTGAAACGGGAAAATACCAAACGTTTGATTTAATTTTTTCCGTCTCCACTTGTGCGTGACGAGATCAATACTGTTAATTACCCTATTTTTGCGGTAGTTTGTTTGGTTTTGGTTCAAAACCAATATTATAATTTTACATTCTCAATATTTTGAGTGGCGTGA
The DNA here is from genome assembly GCA_016490735.1 of Pachyseris speciosa. Lineage (NCBI taxonomy): Eukaryota > Metazoa > Cnidaria > Anthozoa > Scleractinia > Pachyseridae > Pachyseris > Pachyseris speciosa. The sequence goes on from JAEMWC010000271.1 coordinate 819,833, forward strand.
TCTACTGATACATACTGAACAAAATGGCCAGTGGAAAATTATTTAATTCGTATTGATTCCAAAATCGCTAATTTTCTGCTAGGAGTACTAGAGCTGGAGTTAGAACTGTGCGTCATCTGATTCTACAATGAAGTTAAACGTCAATGAGCATAGCATGCGTGGCTGGGTTGTCCTGATAAGAAGATGTGTCGTGTATTAAGAGAACGTTTTTGAAGGCTGAAAAGCAACAACAGAAATAAAAAGTATGTTCACAACCTGGTGGCGGGTTTAACAATTGATTCAGGTGGGTCTCGGTAATGAGCTGCTGTCGTCAATACCCTGAAAATTAAACAATGGCTTTTTAATTCTATATTTTACGAGTCTTAACTAAAAACAAAAACTGATCCTCCTAGATAAAAGCGAAAACATTCTGTTAAATAACAGTATCATGTATCAGTTAATTCAATTTGGTGACTTCAAATGATATTTTCTTGTCGTTTGGTTTTCCCATGACTTCTTAACAAAAGACACTGATACACATAATTCAGTTGACCGACAACAAGGACCAATATCAACAATATCGTTTCGCATCTCTTTGCGGAAAAATATATACGCAGCTAGTTAGCCCCTGTCGTGGGCCACAAAAGACCTTAATTTTTATGACAATTGTCACTTTTGTGATTCTTAAGACGCTCTTATTTAATAGTAGTATTTACTTAAGCTGTTCGATCTTGTACAAGGTGATTTTTTATAACATTAATTTAATGCGATGCTGAACATTACATGGGCGTCTGCGCCATACATGTGTGTAGACATCCATACAAATGTATTAACATTATTATTATTATTTTGTTTGTTTGTTTGTTGCGTGTGTTGTTCCAGTTTGTTCTGTTTTCTTTTGTACACGGCACTTTTATTGGTTATTCACGCTACCAAACAGTGAGTGCCTGCAGTTAACGAACAAGGTAACATACAAAAGCTACACTTTGTACCTGACAGTCGTCCAGCACTCGATATAATTTAAGTTCCTTCTCCTCCTGTACATGAAACTTTTTAATAAATGAGTACAATAAAGGTCAAATCATATCGTTAAGTCTTTATTAATTCTTAGATATTTAGGCAAGCTTAAATACATACAGATGACGCAACAAACTAACAATCAGTTGCTTACAGGAAAAAATAACAAGAAAATATTTCACCAGTGGGGTTACAGATCTCCGCGGAAAGGCAAAACGGTTTCTCCATATACGTTCGTTCGTACATTTGGTTATGGCATTACTCATATCAAATACAAAATGAAAGGAAAAAAAAGGCATCCAAGTCATTCGAGGGTGGATGACTAAATTGTTACGCACTGAACCGAGAACCGCTTTTTACCGTTTAAATACAGGTAGATTACTATACTTATTTAATCTTTAAGCTCTGCTTTTCAAGAGGACTATTCGTTAAAGCCCCTATAACGTAACACGAGACCTACAAGAAATAATACTCTTACACGGAGCAGTACGTGTAACTGTTGCGACCGAAGGTCAAAGGTTCGATTCCTCTTAGGAGAACTCGAATTTTTTCCGAGTCATGATGTGTGACGGCGCAAAAAAAAATCTTTCGACCTTCTGGACTTTCAACAAACTTGTTTGAAAGCAAACGAAAAAACCAGGCGCCAGTTGTTCAAAGAGCTGATAAAGTTATCCAGCGGATAAGTCACTGTCCAGAGGATCTGAACATGTATTAGTGGCGATACATCTTTGCCGTTGGATAGCAACTTACCCACTGGATACCGAGACCCGTCCGCTCTTTGACCAACTGGGGCCAGATGTTCTGTTGCGGCACTGACTGGTCTAAACGCTCTTCGCAGTTAAACGTTACATATGCATCGCATGTTAAATGATACATATTGAACCGGGTGTCGCTGGCTTTACGTGTCTCACCAGAAACAACCTCGTCCCCAAGGCTGCCTCGGGGGCTTTCAAGATAGCGGCTGGAACAAAGAATCGCCATTTTAAATGTCGAGAATTTTCTCATGAGTTAGTTAACAAATAGATTCCATTGGATGACGTCCAAACGTGGCGAGGACAAAGAAGTGCGCTACGAGCCGCAGGCGAGTAGCGTGACTGATGCTCTTACCACAGTTTGACGTCATCCTTGCGTTTTCAGAGGACACGCGCGCACTGACAAATGGAATCTATTTGTTTTATGCATGTTAACTTCGGCTCATGACGCCATTCGCGCGTCTAAACTCTGTACTTTATTCGCAAACTCCTCTAGACCAATCAAAACCCGAGGTTTGCAACTTCCATTGTATAATTTGTTATTTTTAACAAGAAAGTGAACAATCCAAGCTGATCAGCATTCACCGTATGTGTGCGTTGGAAAGAATGAGTACATGGGTTGCGCCCAGCATTTCAAGGCAGCAGTTTGCCTTCATGAGTAATAAACGATGCTGTTCTGGTTAACTCTTTGAAAAGTGAATTGTTAAGGGGTCGAGTGAGAAAGAGCCAAAGGAATGGCTTTGAGAACTGAATTTGGGAAAATATCAAAAGTATCAAACCTATGAATTTTCCGTTTTTCCACTAATGCGCGACATAATCAATATGGTTAATTACCCGATTATAGCGGTAATTTGTTTGGTTTTCTTTCAAAACCAATATTCTGCAATTTCAATGTTTTCAGCGCCGTGATCTACTGATTCATGGTGACCCAAATGTCCACTGATATTATTGAATTCGTATTTCTTCATAAGTCGTCAATTTTCTGCAAGGAGTACTAGAGCTGGAGTTAGAACTGTGTGTCATGTGATCGGCTACATCGTCAAGCGTTCGTTATGTCTGAAATGTGGGATTGGGAGTGGCATGCGTGGCCGGGTTATCCTGATAAGAAATTGTGTCGTGTATTAAGAGAACGTTTTTGAAGGCTGAAAAGCAACAACAGAAATAAAAAGTATGTTGTTCACGACTGGGTGGCGGGTTTAACAATTCATTCAGTTGGGTCTCGGTAATGAGCTGCTTTCGTCAATGCCTCGAAAATTCAACAATGACATTTTCATTCTATATTTTACGAGTCTCATATAAAAACAATGGCTGATCCTTCTAGATGAAAGCGAAAAAAACTTCTGTTAAATAACGATAACATGAATAATTAGTTAATTCAATTTGGTGACTTCAAATGATTTTTTCTTGTCGTTTGGTTTTCCTATGTGTTCTTAACAAAAGACACTGATACACACATAACTCAGTTGACCGACAACAAGAACCAATATCAACCATATCATTTGGCATTTATTTGCGGAAAAATATATACCAAGGTAGTTAGCCCCTGTCGTGGGCCACAAAAGACCTTAATTTTTATAACAATTTTCACTTTTGCGATTCTTAAGACGCTCTTATTTAATAGTAGTATTTACTTAAGCTGTTCGATCTTGTACAAGGTAATTCTTTACAATATTAATTTAAGAGCGGCTACCTGTAAGTATCGAGAACCCCATTTCACCAACCACTTGGTCAAATTTCTGATCTTTCGTCTGAAGATAACCTTGGATGAACTATTTTCGAAAATCATATTTTAAAGTTCAAGGGTATTTTATTTTTGGAGAAAATTGCATGATTTTGAAAATGCGGCCAAGGTGCGGTCACGGGCCGATTAAAGCCGCGAAAATTTAGGTCCAAGGACGAAGCCCCACGCACGGCGTGAATTAATCCAATGAACTTTAAACTTTACACAAACCTAGATCAACCCTCGTACAAGAAAACTAATACAATAAAAATTCCAAATTCCCTGGCTGCTTTCTAAAGCATGCAGATATGTGTAAGCTACTCAAAATGGCCTTGAAACTAATGCATATATTTTCATTTAATTAAAAGTGTTTCTGGTATGCAATTTTCTCTAAATTAAAACTCGTATCTCGAAAGACGAAGAAAAGAACTTTATTTTTTCCAAGTTTCAAGTTCTGACTCAAACTCTTTCCCACTCAGAGAAGATCGAATATGAGTGCCATACTTGCGGCTCACAATTACGTCACGAATTATGAGACGAAAACCGATTCACAAACACTAACATCTGGAGTTCGTAAGTGTGGTAAGTGTTTCCAAACATCACATATACGGCCCTAAAAGGCATGAGACGGACTGAAGACAGCATTCCATATTTTTCGATCCCAGATTTCTTTCCTAGTCTTCTCTCAAAATATCTTCATTCCGGTCAGTCAGCCTGCGAAACATATGCAACAAATTTTCATACCAATTCGACGTCGCAATCAAACAGCTCCTTTATCTTCTTAAATGAAGCAGTCGATCAGTAAAATGGCTGTAAAGGAAACAAACTTTGTAAGGAAGTTAAAGCTTTCAGCAAATCATCATGTTACGATGGATCGTGCCACTGGAAAAGTAAATATTGAACTGTTTACATATACTGAAGTCAGAGTGTACGAACCATATATGGTTTACCAATCTATGATCTTTGAAAATGCCACCAGACGGGACGTACCAGTTGCAGTTTAGAAGGTAAGCATATCTGGAAGAACGAATTTTGACAACAGCCTTGATAAGTAATACCCTTTGAGCACTGTTTCAGACTATATAAAGCGGTTGTCACGCCTTGCGCCTTCGGACTGGAAACAAATCTGGAAGGTCTTGTTTTCATGTTAAACGTTCATTTAGTTTCATCAGTCATGTACAAAATTATGTTGGTTCATAAAACAATGGAAATGGAAAATGGAAATGGTCAGGAATAAAACTAGTCCCTGAACACTTGCGTTGAAACGTTGAAATACTTGCATGAGGGCACATGAACCCTCGGATGGGTAAGAGAATGGGGGCGTAGGGGGAGGGGATAAAACCGGCAAATTTCCTTTTTTCTAGCAACCGAGTCTATCCCAGATATGAAAAGAGCCAAAAGTATATGCCCTGTTCCAGACTAGACATTACGTAAACCATGTTTTACTGTGCGGCTATTTGAAACGGGGAATGCTGTGAAAATGTCACTAATTCAAAACGCAATGTGCATACAATACTTGGAAACAATTGCTGGGCATTCCATATTCAAACGCGAAAGGAGAATGTGAATTTGATATTATTTTCAAACACCTTGAACTTGACGTCCCAAAACCTCTGTCGCGCTTCAAGAAACCCTATCTGATTCTGCTAAGAGAAAAACTCAGCAAGTTTCCTTGGCAAAAATAAGTGCACTTTTTGCTTCAAAAATATTCTTTGGCAGGGACGAAATATAATGTTGACCACCCTTTATAAGATCTCTTATCTGTGAGTTAAAATGGAAGGTATTGCCCGAGGTTTTGTACTGTGCGACTGCTTAAATCGAGCCACTCCGTAATTAGTCAGCCAATTGTAACGCGAGTAGAGAACAAATGTTGAGTTTCTTGACAAGCAAGATATCAATTTACATTCTCCTTTAACTTTTCAATATGGAATGCCCAGCAATTGTTTGAAAATATTGTTTGCACATTGCGTTTTGAATTAGTAACAATTTTACAGGATAGCCCGTTTCAAATAACCGCACAGTAAAACATGGTACACGTATTATTTAGTCTGGAACAGGGCGTATACTTTAGGTTCTTTTTGTTGCGAGCGTGGCCATAGTTCTTGGGTGGATAAGACGGCAGACTTCACGATAAACTCCAACACAAGTTTTATTTTCACTTTGACTGGGTTACACACGTGGGTTACACAAGTGGTTACAGGCGTTTTCGGTGGGCCCGTGAGTTATTTTGTCGAGTAAGCGGCGCCAGGTTGAATTTCACTAAAACGCAAGGAGCTGGAACGAGTCGAAGGGGGCAAGGTGGGAGAAAACCCCTGCCCGATAACTCTGTGAAAACGAGAAACACCCCCCCCCCCCCATTAGTTCCGCTTGATCGCTCTACCGCAAATTAATTGCCAGCAAATTAAAACTAAAGAATTATTTCGCCGGAAACAAAATTCACATGCGACAAAAACAAAGACACGTCTAGCAGCCCCGCGAGTCAAACAAAACCTCATTCAAAGTAAAGTTTGGAAATCTTGGAAGCAAGGTTATTCGTCATCAGAGAATTTTTCCGGCCTTCAAAACGGAAGGAATACTTCGGGGTTGTCTTGCTAGAAATTTGTAGTGAAGTAGGGTTTTCGCTGGTGCAAGATGCGGCGGAATATTCTGTCAATCCCTGTGGAAGGAGAATTCCTAACTTGGGCCAGTTGTATAGAATTATTAAGGCCGTCGATCCAAGCTCCTTTGTCAGTTGCATTGAAAACTTGACATGTTAAATCGACTTATCATGAATGTAGATGATTTGCCAAATAATGGCTTGAAAGTGGTCTATTTGAGTCCCTTAAGAAAAATTATGTGACGGTTCGAATGCCGCGTGATGATCAAACGAAGGTTGTGATGAAAAAAACATTGCATACTGAAGAAACATTGTGTGTGTGTGTGCGTGTTATCAACAAATAAAAACCTTTTCCCAGTCCGAGTTTCGACAGTGTGCAACTCATCTACGATGATCGCGCATATAAATTTGTTGGTTAAGCGGTGAATCTCTTTTCTTTGATGAAGAAATAAATCAGTGGCTTTGAGAGAACCTCTCCCGCAGAACCGAAAACAATCTGGTACTTCCCGTTCTCACAATCATCCAGTCGGCAATCTCCAAGCCCTCCTGCTTTCATTCCCATCGATGCTGCTTCTGCCAACTGGTCTTGAACAATGCCTTTCAGTAAATATACGACCAGTACCCTCGGCAAGACTGTCCAGATACTTTTACTTTCACACGAACGAACAGGCTCTTCCCAAAGCCAACCGGCAGAACTGCCGAGAGATCTTGTTAAGACATTCTTCCAGAGAAGAGTTAAATCTCGCCAAACCGTCCGACATTGTTTTTCATCGTTTTGCCACAAACGAAAATTAAATTATTTACATTATCTATCGATTTACAAAATATTGACAGGCATTAATCCATTCTACTGTGCCGCTCCGATCAGAAGCTCCGTTTGCTCACGAACGGAGTGCCTCAAAAGAACAATGAACACGGGCAGGCGTATTTTTCTTGCCCCTCCTCTACCCCCACCACACTTTTCCACCCTAATACCCATCCCCATAACTAAACTCCCCATAATCCTTAATTTGTACTCTCCCCAATGTTACTCGGTTTCTCAAATCAAAGATGGCGGCTCGGGAACGAAATGATGCATTCGCCTCACAAAATAAGCCTGCAAGGCAGGCTATCAGCAACGTGAAAAAGGCACTGAAGTGTTGTTTTGGTCAAAGTTGTAATGCGAGTCTCTTGCTGCCTGGAGGAAGCAGCTCTCTGACAAGCAAACAGTTGTCGGCAGGTACATCGATCTGGTAAAATCTAAACATACCAGGTAACGATTTTAGACTGAATCCCAGCAGCGAAAGGCTAGAATCGAGACTATATGAACTCTCAAACCTGGCAGAGGCCTAGACTTGCCACAAGTCGACCTCTCGAGTCTCACAGCAAAAAAAAAAAAAAAAAAAAAAAAAAAACGGGGAGGAGTGAAGTTTTTAGGCCGTGAAATGGCTGAGCGAGAGACGAAGTCGCGAGAGGTCGACTTGTCTCGCTTGAAGGGTTTTCATTTGCGTTTCGCGCCAAAAATGGGGAGTGGCGTGACTCTCATTTGGAAGAAGAGCATCAGTTATCGCTTTCGCGATCGACTTCATGTTGGAATTTTAGCCGCAAGTCACATTTCATTGTTCATAATTACTTTTGATTGACAACTTTATCCCCGAGGGTCCCAAAGATCTACTCTGACTGGTCTAAGCGCAGCGACCCGTTTTTGGGTCGCTAAAATTGGCGCCAATCAAGTATGAAAAGTCCTTCGTCCCGCGCCATATTAAATAGGACGAAGGACTTTTTCGAAAGTCTAGCAGAGGCCAGGAGAAAGGCTTTGAATTAGAAGGGGAGCCCAAAATAGAGAAAGGAATTCCTGGCCTCCTACAAAAAGATAGCTGTTTTAGCAGAGGAAGTTATTACAGTTTGTGAAATATCGAGAAACCAACGGATGGTTAGATTTGGGACGGATTGAACCCGATTACAAAGACAAGCACACAACACGTTTTAACAACATGGCGGCCATACTCGGAACCGCCCATTTTAATGCGCATGCTATATAGAAAACCGCTGACTACAAATACATCACATTTCCTCCCCTTCTAATAAGTGTGTATAACAGCCAGACAGGTAAGGCAGAAGAACATTTCAGAAATATCAACAAAAACGAGCAAATGTCTTGAGCTGTAGAGGCTTCAATGACCCTAATATTCAGTACAATGTCACAGATTAAGCTTATCTGGTGCCTTTCTTTCTCTGACTGGATACCGGCACTCCACCTTTCCAGGTGAGTACCTTTGTGCTGGCACTCCCGTGAATTGTGAATGAGACTGCACTTCCAAATCAGGTACTTGAACTGGGTCCTGTGCTGTCTGAAGCTCAGGAACTGACTTGTCTGCTGCAACAGGAACCGCTGAAGCTGACTTAGCTACTGTAACTTGAACTGAAGGATCTGCCTTCTGAATAGCAGCAGGGTTTTGACTTTGAAACTTTGGGACGGGCTCCACTGCAACTTCAGTAACACATGGGGGAGCTTCTAGAGGCCACCCTGACTCTTTGTGTTTTTTTTTTGTAGTGCAACCTTTATTTACACGCTCAACGTTACAATTACATTATTTGCTTATGTCACTAACTTTGAAATACTACATTTTACAGTTACAATAAATTATCGAACGTTTTGTTAAAAGCTGTTATTTTGTTATGTGCGATTGCTATTTCATGCTGTATATTTATTTTTTCATTGAGAAATGGCAGAAAACTGTCGAAATAGAGTTTCCTATCATGAAGGCAGCTGTTATAAATAGTGAACTTTGCGGACAGAGATAAAGTTTGGAAGTGTCGTTATCGGCTGAAGAACTCTAATATCTCGATGAGTGAGGACCTACCAAAGCAAGTTCAAGAGATAAGGAAGAACGTTTTGGACCCAGCTATGAAGAATATTAAGAAAGACAACCCATTCTCAAGAGCAACGGTTGTAGGCGATAAACTGGTAGTCAACGGAAAGCGTTATTTCCACTATGAAATTCCAAAATCGTGGTTACAACCTCCTCCAACACAAGGCACAAGTGCTGAAGGAAGCAGTAGCCAGGATGCTACAGAAGTACCTAGTCGAGCTAGCGCTTCACCACCTACGAATCAGGATGAACAGGTCCTCTAAAATGTTTACTATAGTTTTAAGAATAAATGCTAACCCGCTAGTAGGAGCTCGTCTTTTTTTTTTTCTACAATGTTGTTACCGAACGCAAACCATTTAACCACTTTACCGTGGTGCGTTCTAATGTTATTTCTCATAACCTTCTTATTTATTTGTACAGGTTCAGGTCTCTCATTTAGACCTCTTAAATTCATTTCGCTGTCTTTTTGTACCAAACCCGCTACTTATTACTATTTTGCCAATCTTTTTGCTTTTGCTTGTGGCACGATCAACTAGTAATTACAAATCCAAAACTTAAACTTTCGATTGTTAAGAAAATCGCGTTATCTATCAATTTTGTTTTCTTAGCTGTTTTTTTATATAAAAAATGCAAATGTCAATTTCCTTCCCTTAAATCACAAAGAAAACTGTCGAACTGCATGTGTCAAACATTACAATCGGAAAACAATGCAAAAATTTCATCATGAATGACCCCATTGATTTCAAATGTCTGTCGGTAAACATTAGAGGTTTAAACAAAGCGCTGAAATGCCGTACTGTTTTCAGATGACTTCATCACCAAAAATTGCCCTTTTGTTTTCTTGCAAGAAACCTATAGCTCAAAAGAATGTGAAAATGCGTGGCGAGCGGAATGGGGTGGTGAAATATTCTTCAGCCATGGAACGAACCATAGCAAAGGCACAATGATTCTTATAAACCCTAAAATACAATGTAAGGTCGAGAAGCAAGTTTGCGACAAAAATGGTCGATACATTATTTAATATTGGACACTAAAATTGCAAGTGCACACATCGTACTTGTTAACATCTACGTACCAAATGATGCACGCCAACAGGTACTTTTCTTTCAGGAATTGCAAAAACAACTTCAAGAATATGCAAATGAAACAATTATCATAGGAGGCGACTTCAATTGTACTTTATCTGAAAAAGAAAAAAAAGGACGCAACTTGAATTCTCGCAAAAATTTGGTGGTGGAGGAAATAAAAAAACTTTGCAATTTGTACGGTTTAAACGACGTCTGGCGCTTTCTAAATCCACACACCGAAAAATTTACCTGGCGAAATAAGTCATTCAAAATGCAATGCCGCCTTGACCTTTTTCTGACTCCCCCAAAGTTTAACAATCTGATAGAGATGTGCAAGATACTATGGGCATACGAAACGGACCACTCAGCGATTTTGATACACAAAAAATCCGAAGAACGTAAACAGAAAAAAGGTCCTGGCTTCTGGAAGTTCAACCAATCCCTTCTTCAAGACGAAACGTACGTTTCTAATCTGCGCGCAGAAATAACAAAATTCAAACAAAAATACATCGACGTGAAAGACTTAAGATGGGATTTAATTAAAATGGAGATCAGAGGCTTCACAATGCAATATTCTAAAAACAAGGCTCGGAAACGAAGAGCTTAGGAAAACGATCTTCAGAAGCAGATTAATGATTTCTATAAAAAGGCTGAACTACAGCCAAATGACAAGACGATTATCACCGATATCAATAATGCCAGATCGCGAGATTACGGGAAATTATCTCAGGAGTAAAGTTAGATGGCATGAACAGGGCGAACGTAACACCAGATACTTTTATAGTTTAGAAAAACGTAATCATGAAAAAAAGACGGTCACTAAATTAAAACTCCCGGACGGTAATTTAACCAATGACCAATTTGAAATCCTAGAAGCACAAATGCGTTTTTACAAGACACTCTACACTTCCAAAAGAGACGTATCTTCAGGGTTCAATGACTTCTTGCCTAGTTTTTTAGAAAACATCACCTCTTTGAAGAACGATGATATGTTATCGTGTGAAGGAAAAGTTAGCCCAGAAGAATGTTGAAAAGCTCTAAATGACTTTAAAAACCAAAAATCACCAGGATCAGATGGTTTTCAAGCGGAATTTTATAAGTACTTTTGGAAAGAGCTGTATGAGGATATGACAAACAGTTTTAACTTTGCTTGTGATAATTTCTCAAAGACGCGGTGTCATAACACTCATTCCTGAACCAAACAAAGACAATACCTTACTGGACAATCTCAGACCAATATCTCTCCTAAACGTCGATTACAAAATTTTAACTAAAGTTATCGCTAAACGTCTAGAAAAAGTTCTACCTAATATCATTAATCCGGATCAAACTGGAATATGTAAAAGACCGCTCTAAATAGGTGAAAACGTTCGTTTAATTCTGGACGTCATGTCATACACAGAGGAAAATAATATACCTGGCGTAGCCCTCGTCTTAGATTTCAGAAAGGCTTTTGATACCATTGAATGGGACTTCATAAACAACACGCTGAAGAAATTTGGCTTCGGTCCCGATATTCAAAACTGGATCAAGGTGTTCTACAACGACGTTTCCAGTTGCGTCATGAATAATGGACACGCTTCAGAATTTTTCCGTTTAGAACGAGGTGTTAGGCAAGGTTGCCCTTTTATCCGGTTTGCTATTTATACTTAGCATAGAAATTCTTGCGAGAGCAATAAAACACGATAGCACCATTAATGGAATCAAAGTAGGCGAGAAAGAAATTAAAGTTTCTTTGTATGCTGATGACACCACTGCCTTTATTCGAGACCTTGACTCTATTACAAATTTGCTAACTCTTCTTAACAAGTTCAAAATTGTGTCTGGTTTGGAAATTAACCCTGCAAAAACTGAGGGAATGTGGCTCGGTTGCTGGAAAAATAGCACGGAAACACCTTTTGGCTTCCGCTGGCCTCGGGATCCAACAAAAGCTCTTGGCGTTTTCTTTTCTTACGACTTAAATAAATTAAACGAGCTAAATTTCGCTGAGAAAATCCGTACACTAGAAAAGACACCAAACGATCGGAAAAGACGAAATCTTACACTTTATGGCAAAATAAACATCGTTAAAACACTTGGCCTTTCCAAGTTAATTTATAACACGTCTGTTCTCGTTATTCCAGGAAAATTTGTTAAAAAAATTGAGACATTAATTTTTAACTTCATCTGGGACGGGAAACCCGCTAAAATTAAAAAATCAACTATCATAGGGGAAAAAAAGCAAGGTGGCCTCAAAATGACAGATTTTCACACCATGAATAAATCTTTAAAGGTTGCGTTGATATCACGTTCAATAATTCCTGGAAAATAATCCCGGAAGCTGCCCTTGAGAAATTTGGTGGACTGTCTTTCTTGACTAACTGTAACTATGATATCAGCTCGCTACAAATTAATAACGTTCCATCTTTTTACAGAGAAATATTAACATTTTGGCAGAACACAAAATTAAAGTTGCTTTTGAAAATCCAACTTCTCCACAAGACGAAATTATTTGGAACAATAAAAACATCCGAATCAATGGAAAATCTCTTTTCACATTTAAAAGGTGATTCGACAAGAGGATTATCTATGTCAAGGACTTACTGAAAGCCGACAACAATTTTATTCCGTTTACCCAATTTTGCGAAAAGTTCCGCCTAAAGATACCTTTCACCCTGTATTTTGGATTAATAAACGCTATACCAGCTTCTTGGAAATCAGAAATAAAGCATAATTCCGTTTTTCCCATCTTAAGATAGACACAAGGATATAAAGAAATGAAAATTTCCACTAAGACAGTTTACACGATTTTTTAAAAGATATTTTTATAGCCCCTACCGCTGAAAGCAGAATTTTAAGACATGGTTTCACCCAGGAAAATAGTCATCGGGTTTACGAATTTCCATTTAAGTTTAAAAACGACATAAGTATAACAATGTTCCAGTTCAAAGTCATCCACAACATCCTCCCAACCAAAGTTAGCCTTTGTCGGGCAAAAGTTTGCGAGAGCGATGCTTGCCCTCAGTGTTCTGCCGACAGACATACTTAAGATCACATGTAATAATAATAATAATAATAATAATAATAATAATAATAATAATAATAATAACTGTCTGTGCTAATCGTCCTCGCAAAGTACAGCAAGGACGCAGCTCAACAAGGTCCAACCGAAAGCATATACAAGGCGCCTCTGGCAGCCGCTATACGGTCCATGTATGACCTTGGAGCACAACCTACAGCCAGCTCGAATAAGCCGTATGTTGGTTTTTGCTGAGGGAGGAAAACCGGAGTACCCGGAGAAAAACCCTTGGAGCAGGGTCGAGAACCAACACGAACTCAGCCCACTTGTGGCGTCATCACCGGGAATCGAACCCGGTGCCACATTGGTGGAAGGCGAGTGTTCTCACCACTACGCAATCCCTGCTCCCCATGTTGGTACATTTCCCTTCGACAAGACGTTTTTGGAACTGTTTTCAAAACTGGTGGAATACAAAAACTAAGTTATCTATCACATTGTCTGATAATATGATTTTATACGGAGTTTTTGGCAATGTTAAGCACCTATATTCTTTAAATTACGCAGTCCGCGCGGCAGGTGAAGCGGGCGATGACAGGTCTAGCTTTGCTTCTGTTAGGTTTGCCAAGACGGTGAACGCTGCAAAAACTCATACATTGAACTTCTTCATTCGCTATTTCGAGCTTTTCTATCAGGATAGATCGAAGAAGCGCAAGGCAGTCTTCGTCCGAAGATTCTTGAATCCGGTAGAAAATTAAATTCCATCGCCCGCTGTAAATATCTTGCTGTGTTATTTCGTTCCATTGGGCGGACTGCTCGGTTTTACATTGTGTAACACGTTGAACAAGATCTTCCTGCTCGCCTTGCGTATACTCCAGGGATTCTTTTGTTTTGGTTGCGAATACTTTTATCTCGCTGAGCTTCTGTTTTAAGTCGTGAACCTCCGCTTGAGCTTCGTCTAGGCAAACTTCAAGATTTAATATTCTTGCATCTCTTTCTTTGGCCTGATCTTCAATTACAGTCAGCTTTCCGAGCAGGTCTTGATATTCCTTCAGCGTCATTTTGATGCAGGCGCCATCTTGCTCTTGGTCCTCACTCATGTTCTCGGCACCGGAGCTACTTACTCTCTGTCTTTTTTTCTCTTTATCTTTGCTGCCCATCGGTGCCTCAGAGGTAGCTTCTGTAGATAGATTTTAGCTTATTTTGACTGTTTGTGCACACTTGTCTCTAGGTTTTGACGTTTTTTAGCGGAGCTCGTTAAGACACGTCTACTCGCAATGACTCATCCCCAGGTTCCACCCTGACTCTCTCTCAGGATTGGCTTCCTCTTCTGAAAGACGACGCTGGGTCTGCAGAAGGTGATCAACATGAACATAACGCCGTTGGCGCCCCACTCTCACCAGGTAGGTTACTGGCCCCAACCTTCTGATCACGATGCCTGGAACCCACTTCTCCACACCTCCCCGATTATTTCGTACACTCACAGTGTCACGTGGAGAAAGTTCACGCATCTTCACACGATTCTTGTCATGTTAACGCTGCTGCTTGGCTTGTTGGTTTTGGACACGCTCTTGTAAGTTTGGCCGTAAAACAGTAAACTTGGTACGAGGTTTGCGCTTCAAGAACAGTTCTGCTGGTGTCACCCCCGTCACTGAATGAGGAGTGTTCCTGTACTGGAATAAACAGTTGGCTAGTTGATGCTTCACGGACCGCCGTTTACCACCTCTTCTTACACTTTCGGAATGCTTCCTCAATGCCTGCTTCAGAATTTGCACTGTGCGTTCTGCTTCCCCATTGGATGACCGGTGATAAGGAGGCACCACTGTCTGTTTAATTCCATTCAGCTTCAGGAAACTGACAACTCGCTGGAAATGAACTGCGGACCATTGTCTGAAACGACTTCGTCGGGAAGTCCGTAAGCTGCAAACCACATTCTCAGCTGTTCAATAGTGCTCTGACTTGTTGTAGAGGTCATATGGGCCACCTCAATCCACTTGGAATGACTGTCAATTAATCCAAGGAAATAATTGCCGTCCTTCTCTGCAAAATCAATGAGTACTCTTTTCCACTCCCGAGTAGGCCACTTCCACGAGTACAACGGTGCAACAGGAGGCTCTTTCTGTACTGACTGGCACACAACACAGTTTTTCACCACCAGCTCAATTTCAGCATTCAGATTAGGCCACCAGAGGTAACTTCTGCCAATAGCTTTCATAGCGACAATGCCTGGATGCTCTTCATGTAACTCTTGCAATAGCCTGTTCCTTAATGACGGTGGAATGACGACACGCATACCCCACAAGACACATCCTTGGTCTGCTGTTGGCTCAGTTCTACGCATAAAGTACGGTTTGAGTTCCTCATCAGCTACATAATTTGGCCATCCTGAGAGGGTGTATTCCAAAACTCTTGACAACACCGGATCTCTTGTAGTGCCTCTGCTGATATCTGATGCGTCAACAAGCAATTCATCCAGGCCTGAGAAGAAGAACATTTCGGCTTCTTCCAGGAGAGGTTTCTTGTCGCAAGGAAGACGTGATAATACATCTGAATTGGCATGATCTGTAGATGGACGGTACTCGACTTGGTAATTGTAAGCCTGCAAAATGACTGCCCAGCGCTGCATCCTTGCTGCTGCTAGAGTAGGTACTGCTGTCTTCGGACCGAAGATTGTCACCAAAGGCTTGTGATCTGTAAACAAATGAAAGGATCGCCCATACAGGTAATTGTGAAACTTTCGCACTCCGAATATAATTCCCAGTGCTTCCTTCTCGATTTGAGAAAAGTTCCTTTCACTCTTGGTGAGTGTTCGGGATGCGAATGCGATGGGACGTTCCTTACCATCATCCATTTCATGCGAGATCACCGCTCCCACACCATAAGGGGAAGCATCACAAGCTAGGATCAACTTCCTCTTTTCATCATATGGGACCAGTACCTTGCCAGCCACAAGCTCAGCTTTGCTGTGCACAAAAGCTTGTTCACACTCTGCTGTCCAACGCCATTTCATCCCCTTCCGGAGCAGTTCGTGTAATGGCTGTAACAGTGTAGAGAGATTGGGTATGAAATTTCCATAGTAGTTCAGCAATCCTAAATAGGAGCGCAGTTCTGCCACGTTCTTTGGGCTTGGCGCCTCATTAATGGCTGCAATCTTCTCCTCTGTAGGATGCCAACCTTCTCCATCCACCCGGTAGCCTAGGAACTCTACAATTGGCACCATAAACTCGCACTTTGACCATTTAGCTACTATGCCATGCTTTTCCAGCCTGGATAACACCTCATCTAATACTTGTAAATGTTCATGAGGTTCTGTTCTGATTAGAATGTCATCAATGCGACAACGCACATTATCCATTCCCTGTAATATCTGATCCATCGTTGATTGAAAAAGGGCAGGAGCAGACGCTATTCCATAAGTAAGACGCCGGTAAGCGTACAGACCTTTGTGAGTGTTCACAGTTAGATAGTGCTGACTTTCAGGAGTGAGTTCCATCTGCTGGTATGCATTTGACAAATCAATCTTGCTAAACACTGTTCCACTTCCAAATGTGGCAAATACATCTTCAGTCTCAGGCAATGGGTATGGGTTGTCTAGAAGAACCTGGTTTACGGACACTTTGAAGTCACCGCAAATGCGTATGCTTCCATCTTTCTTGGGTACACAAACAATAGGAGAAGCCCAGTCAGTGCGTTCCACCTTCGTAACTACTCATTGACTCTCCAAACGATCCAGTTCTTCTTCAACTTTTTGGCGCAAGTCATAAGGTACTGGCCGGGCCTTGTGGAACACTGGCTTGGCACCCTCTTGTATCTTAATGGCCGCCTTGAAGCCTTAATGGTACCCAGACCTTTGCTGAACACCGCCTTGTGACAATCCAAGACATCTGACAGGCCTTCATTCTTGCTTACAAGGAGGATGCTGCTCCAATTCAGCTGCAGTTGCCTCAACCAACTTCTTCCTAGCAGTGGAGGGCGATCTCCATCAACTACAATCAAAGGCAAGGACATTTCCTGGTTTTCATAGGTCACAGGTAGATGAACCTCACCATAGACAGGTATTTCAATTCCATTGTAAGCCTTCAACTTGATCTTGTTGTCATACAAGGGCCACTGATTAAACTCCTGATCATACAAAGTCTTAGGCATGATGGATACTGTGGCACCAGTGTCTAACTGCATTTTACAGCTTTTCTTGTCAAGTAACACTGACACTAACATTGGTCGACGTCCTTCCTTTCCCGACTCCTCAGCTGTAGAAAGTCCTAGTACCTCATCTTCAGTTTAATCCACAAAAACCTCCTCCACATATCTTGCAATTTCAGGCTCTCTCTTTCGGCAACTCAAACTGTTTCCACTCACAGCACTACTACCAGTCTTTGTTTTACATACAGCTGCAAAATGACCCACCTTGTTGCACTTTGAACACACTGCTTGGCGAGCTGGACAAGCTCTATCTCGGCTATAATGTCCCTCTTGACCGCATCGGTAGCATCGCTCCTTGAGTTGACCTGATTTCTTTTGTGACTGCTTGACAGGTCTTGAAAAGGACTTTCGGCTAACTTTATTCACACCTAACGTTTCCTCCGTCTTCGACTCGAAGCCATGTGCTCCCATTTCCTTCGCTTGCAGGTCTACCGCTTCCATTGCTCGGGCCACCTCTTAGACCTTCTTTAATGTGAGACCCTCTTTGCCCAGTAATTTTCTCCTCAAAGCTGACGAACGGCATTTATCGATGACCTGGTCTCTGATGTCAACACCTGGATCAGTAAAATTACAATTCTGTGCTTGTTTCCGAAGTTTAGCGATAAATTGATCCACTGTCTCGCCCTCCTGTTGAGCCATATTTCTGAACACATGTCTCTCGTACGGCTCGTTAAGCTTAGTGGCAAAGTATGCGTTTAGAGTGCTCAGTGCTACCTCGAATTCCGTAGCTGTATCTTCTTCAACTCCAGCACCCGGGCCTGGGTCAGTTAACGTTTCGTACAACTCCTGAACCTCTATTCCCGCTGTGTGAAGTAGCAAGGCCTTCTTTTGTGCATTATTCACTACTCCCTTGGCTACCAGAAAGTATTTAAACGATTGAAGCCACTTCTTCCACCGTGGTGCTAACGCCGACGAATTGCCCTTACAGTCAAACGGAGCTACACCTTGAATTTCGATGTTTACTGTCGCCATTATGCACTAATCAGTGGATCCCATCCTCGTCGCCAGTGTGAAATATCGAGAAACCAACGGATGGTTAGATTTGGAACGGATTGAACCCGATTACAAAGACAAGCACACAACACGTTTTAACAACATGGCGGCCATACTCAGAACAGCCCCATTTTAATGCGCATGCTATATAGAAAACCGCTGACTACAAATACATCACACAGTTGATGAATGGATATCAGAGATTTTTAAATTAGAGGAAAAGCTGAGCCTTGCAAATGAAGAAGTTGACAACTGGGAAAAAAATTTCATGATCTAGAAAAAGAAAAAGAAAAGTTATTTGAGGAGATGCTAAAGGAAGAGATCTGTACCAGTCATGCAAAGAAGAAAGTGAATTAATGAAAAGGTGCATAAAACGGTTGGAAAGCGATCAGTTCAAAAAGGTGGGAGGTACATCAATCCCAGAGATAACAACGACTCAAGCCAGAAACAGAAAGCTGAAAGAACTGAAAACAAGGACACAGAAAGCTCTACATTTTTGTACTTTGTTTGGGCTGGAGTTGGACCACTTGAGGTTAAAGGATCCAAAGATCCCACACACATACACTGTTAAGTTAACTACAGAAACCCCAGCATCGCCTCTAAAATCAGCAAATTGTACCTCGCTGACAAATGACAGCTGCCCATCCTCTTCCCCTCCAACACTACCTCATGGTGATTTACCACTTTCAGCAGCCATGACTTAAGAATATAATTGTTGGTATTGTGTACAGACCTCCCAATGTGAAGACTGTAAACCGTGGTTGGTGCGTTTCGATCCGTCTTTTCTTACTTACTAACAAAAGACGGATCGAAACGCACCAACCACGGTTTACAGTCTTCACAGCCAATAACATCACGGCGTAACTGACAGACAACCAATAACATCACGACTTCGTTGACCAATCACATCAACGACCAGAGTACTTATACCATCTCCTGACGTTACTCCAATCACTTGACTCTGATGATGACTTCCGCTCAGGTTGTCGAAACGTCAGTCAATGTCACCACAAACAGTCCTTCTCAGGACTACACTCACCCGGACGATCGTGCTTCACTTAGTTATGAAAAAATGAATTATTAGATAAAGACTCTAGAGAGAACAAAATATGCTTCCTTTTGGGGGATTTCACTGTTAATTTAATGAATTACCAACATCAACATCATCATGGTGTTCCACAAGGTTCTATTTTAGGACCTTTATGTTTTCTGCTTTACATCAACGATATAAACAATGCATCTACATTATTACAATTGATCTTATTTGCTGATGATACCAACGTTTTTTTGTCTCATAAGGATGCAGTTTGCTTGGCTAAAATTCTGAATACTGAGCTAAATAAGTTGTCAATTTGGTTTAGAGTTAACAAGCTCTCATTAAACCTAAAAAAAACTAAATTTATGGTATTTAAACCAAGTCAAAAACATACAAGTCATGATATTCAGCTTTTAATAAATGACCATAAACTTGATCAGGTAAAAGAAACAGTTTTCTTGGGAGTAATCCTAGATGAAAATTTAAATTGGAAGTCCGAAATCTCACATGTGGCCAACAAAGTCTCTAAGTCTATTGGAATAATTCGCAAATCTAGTTTCTACCTGTCGACAAAATCTTTACGAACATTATATTTTTCATTAGTCTATCCATACCTTTTTTACTGCAACTTAGTTTGGGCCTCTACTTACAGAACTAACCTTGTTCGTCTTGTAATTCTACAGAAACGAGTGGTGAGAACTATAGCTAAAACCAAATTCTATGCACATACTGATCCAATCTTTAAAAATCTTGGTATTTTAAAATTTGATGACATACACCTATTACAACTAGGTTTATTCATGTACTCCTTTCAAAACCGTACTCTTCCATTAAAATTCTATTGTAAATTTACCTTACAGAGCCAAATTCATTCGTATCATACAAGAGACTCTCATTCATATCGTTTGCCTTTTTGTTGGACTAATATCAAACAATTTTCCGTTTTTTACCAAGGCCCTAAATTTTATAACTCCTTAAATTCTGAGATCGTCAACTCGTCCTCTCCTGTCTCCTTTAAGAAAGCACTTAAGGCGTTTATTTGTAGTAACTATTAGTAGTTTTAGATATAATGTGATTAAGTATTAACTTTATTTGCAGCTTGTAACCTATTGTAATTGTATCCGTCGTCATGTTCTTTTTTCAAAATTTCATCTTGTAAAATAATAACTGAGGAGGCCTAATTAACATAAGCTTCATAGTTTCCTTTAGGTCTCCTCGCCATTGTAACTTCTAACCATTCTATCTTTTTTGTTTTCCTTATAATAATGCTGTTTATGGTTTGGCAAAATAAATAAATAAAAATAAATTAATCATACTCTTATATTTTTCCCAAGGTACACACACCATTGCTGTTGTTAATGGCCCTGAAAGTCGTGAAACGTTAGCTGAGAGCTTCAGAGACGTGTTTGCTGAAGTTAATGAAATTCAAGACAGAGATGGCGAGCAAGTGGACATTGAACTGTTTCTTGGTGGGGATTACAAGGTTAGAATCACAAGTACAAATCACAAATTAACACTACAATGTGGAAAACACAATGAACTACTACTTCATCTCAAATGAATGTTATATTTATTTGATTTCTTTCTAGTTTCTATTGCCTGTTATGGGGATCAGTGCAGCAAATTCCACCTATGCTTGCTTATGGTGCAAAGTCCACAAGAAAGACAGGTAAGGCATTCAGATCCCACACACACACAAAAAAATAATGGTGGATTAAAATTGCTATCTCTCTCTATAATAATCATGATAATGTTAATGCTAATGATAACAACATTACTTTCTTTAAGAGGAGACATGAGCAA
The DNA here is from genome assembly GCA_016490735.1 of Pachyseris speciosa. NCBI lineage: Eukaryota > Metazoa > Cnidaria > Anthozoa > Scleractinia > Pachyseridae > Pachyseris > Pachyseris speciosa. The sequence continues at coordinate 840,846 of JAEMWC010000271.1, forward strand.
GCCTGATGACTACTATGATGAAGTTAACAAATCGAATGTGGTTTAGTGTTTTCTACACTCTTATCGACAACGATATTCGTCATCACTGTGGTCAAAATGTTGTGGACTCACGAGGCTCAGCCGAGTGAGTCCACAACAAATTTTGACCACTGTGATGACGAATATCGTTGTCGATAAGAGTGCAGACAACGCTAAACCACATTCGATTTGTTTTTTACCACAATATCAACGTCAAAGAAAATGTTTATTTGAGAGGTGACCAAGATCGTGACACAAAGAAAGAACAAGCGTTGTCTATAACTTTCTCGCAATCTGATTGGTTTATTCCCCAAAATGAACGTTTCTGATTGGCTAATGACAACAAGAGAAAAGTACCACAAGAATTGTGAATCGAGCAAAACGTCTGCGAAGTTCAACGTTCATTCATGAAAATACAAGTTTTACTGTTCGTTTACTGCAAATATTCAAGCAGAATTATAATGACTTTGCGGCAAAACATACACATTCGCATTTGCAATGGTGCAGCCATGGAAAAATCCATTTGGGAAGGCCATAGCACTGGCGTTTGTGCCAGAGTACGAAATCGAACTCGAAGCTGGCTTCACTGGAACAACTGCTGAACTCGCTTGTTTCCTAAGTAGAGCATTTGAGAGGATGTTGGAGCAGTTCTTCAACTGGTTTACAGATGGTCTGGAGTTATAACTTGAGATGCTTTGCTCGTTTGCATGACCGGAGATAGACATGATGTGGCGTGAAGGAACGTTGGCGTTTGACCATAGTGTGATGGCGGTTGCTCGCACCGAGTGGTTGGTGTACTTCTGGGACAGTCCAGCGCCAAGGGAGATTTCTTCCATCATTGTTGCAAGTGCATTCACTCCGAGAGGGCTGTTTTCGTACCAGATCATATCCGATTCCTTGGCTTTCGATGACGGTCGTTTGAAAAAGGCTTGCTGTTTCGGGTTGAGTTTCTGTACATATTTGGACAGGCACCAGTACGAATTGCCGATCTCTCCTGTTGAGTACAGTCGAGTGAGGCTTTCGTGGCTGTTTTTTTCTGCAATTCCTCCTTGGTGGTTCTTAGTCTGGACACTGTGGACCATTTCAGCATACGCCTGCCCTTCTGCATCTCTCATGAACCTGAAGCTATCCCTTCTAAGCTGCCTTTGACTCTCGCACCCTCGCCTACACCAAAACAAGGTTACGATAAACCAGACTCGGCGAAGAAGACCTGCAGGATCGTTAAAGCTTAGGAATTGGCTGCTTTTTAGCTTCTCCATGTCCTCCTTCTGGATGACGGGCTTGTACTGCACGTTCTCTTTTACTTCTCTACGGTTTAACTTCAGCTTACACTCAAGCATTTTGTTGGACTTCGCAAACAAGGGGTTCTTCGTGATCTTCACCTCCCGTCCGTTGGCTGCGAGATGCCTCTCAAGAGCATTCCGTATACCGAGAAGGGACGACCTACTATATTCTTCTCCCTTTTTTGTTCTGGCCTCCGCATAGAATCGTCTGAGGACGTTTCAAAGATTCAAAGGTTATGGTTAACAAGTTCGAGGGCAGTCTTCGTTCACGGCACCATTCTGCGTATGCAATGTAAACGATATAAAATAACAACATTTTAAGCACAGTTTCAAACTGTACGTTCATCTGGAAACTTGTTATAACTTTAAAGATGTATTTACCTTCAATTGTGCCAACAATCCACTTTGTGTTTTTCTTTGTCCCCTTCGCTTCTGCGCTACTTATGATTGTTGTTAGGTCCTCATCTGTCAGAAATGCAAAACGAGCATTTTCGGGTTTTCTTTGAGGCTGACATTCAGGTGGGTTTGTAACGCTCTCTTGCTCTTTCTCGATATTTTCCACACAACGTACTATTTATTCGTCAGTAATATCGTCGCTAATATCAGTTATATCGTCGTCAGTTTTAAAGTTGCAAAATATATCAAGATTAAAGTTAGGGAAAATTGTAGAGTCGTCCATGTTTGAGGGCGGAAAAGGCATTGCGTGACAAGTTGACGCGAGCAGCGTTCTCTAGACTCTTATCGACAACGGAAAATTAGCCAATCAGATTGCGCGATTACAAACAATTGTGGTAAAAATCCTATTCGAAGAACTTTGAAGGAAATAAAACAATTTCCCAGCAAGTCAAAGGGCGAAAACTACTGCTGTGTCCACCAGCCATAGCTAAGTATCCCACTTGATCACATCATTTTAGATGAGCTACATCTGATTCTCTGTGTTACAGATGTCCTGATAAACAATCTAATAGAAGATGCAATGCAGTGGGATGAAAAGGAAAATTTCTTGGCAGGTTTGCAACACCAGCGCCTCAATAATTTAATCCAGGCCATTAATAGCTGTGGTGTATCCTTCTCAGTTTGGGAGAAGAGAAATGCAGACGGTAAGTGGTCTGGCACCTGGGACTGGACCAGCCTTTTGGGAGATGACAGAAAAACTCTCTGGAGAGAACTTCCGGGAAAGATGGAACCATTGATCCAGCAGGATACAGCAAAAACTATAGTTGAGCTATGGAAGGTGTTATTAACCATTCATGACATTCCAAAATACTCTACTGCCAACAAAGCAAATTATGCTTTTATTACTTCATCTACATTACTACTTAGACTAATCCACTCAGCTATCTTTGGGAGTGTATCAGCTAATACTTGAGCAAAGCAAAGTTCCCTGACTTTTGTCTCATCATTAAAAACAATTCCATTAAACGAATATTGATCAGGTTATTTATATACCCACCACACATTTTGTATGCTCTTATTTTTCGGGCAGAAAATGGTTTTCTTAAACCATGGAATATCTGTTTTTATCTCTTTCCTTAATTTTAGGGATTTGCTGAAATGTACTTCAGTTTCATTTCATTATTTGAACTCACAGATGTTGACAAGTACCGTCTAAAAGTAAGTTGCAAACAACCTTGTGGTAAACTTAACAAGTACAGTTGTAAAATAATCTTTATTGTCGTAGCATTAGAAAGAGCAAGAATTAGAAATGAATCTCATTTTGACTAACAGATTAAGACCTGGATTGACAGCTTCGCTGACTTGGGGGACAAACGTATTGGCTACGCTAGAGAAAGAGTGACATACACCTTATTCCAAAATGGCGGCCGCTCGGAATGATCTGGGGAGAGCAGCGCGGAAACGAGGCATCAAGGGCCAACTCAAAGTCAAGCATGTAAACAGCAATGGCGTTCGTCGTATCTATCAGGAGAATTGAAGACATACATGGCAGTTCGTTGAACGGATGGCATCCTAATCAGTTGAAAAATGCTTAACTAAAATTTTGGTTCAAGTGTCGTGGTGATTCTTGTAAAGGTTTACGTAATTACCAAAGCACAATTTTGTAAGCGGTAAGTGATATAGTATATAGTGATTTTGCTGTCGGAAACGCCGACCTTGCTAAGGCTGCTAAGGTCAATTAAGTCTCTTTTTTTTCTTTTCTTTTCTTTTCTTTTTATTTGGTCTCGCAGGTTAAAAGACTGGCAGCCGTTGGCTGATGTGGACCTGCGTTACTAATTTACATATTTACAATTAATAAAGTAAAAAAGACCAAATGTGTACAATATACGAATAATAAAAAATAATGCTTATTAGTGTCAATAGTAATAAAAATGATGTGATTTATTCATGATCAGTGAACTCTCCTTTTCAAAGGTGAAATTGTTAATAAATTTGGAGAGTTGCTTTCGACGATTTTTAAACAATGTGACATTATCATAGTCTTTAATGCTACTGGGAATTGAGTTCCAGATCATAGTTCCTCTGTGTCGAAGAGAAAGTCTGCCTATTTCCTTTTTGGGTCTATCCAGTACCAGTTGTTTAGATCGTCCAGAGTCGTACTTTGTCGCTTTCACAGAAAACAGGCAATTCAGTTATTTGAGTTGGGCCAGCTTGATAAAAGGCTTGGTGGACGTGTTTTAATATAGCTTTTTTATACATGTATGATAATGGTAGCCAGTTGGCTTTTTGTAGAACATGAGTGTTATCTCGGTCGCGTGGTAGATCGTGAATAAGCCTGGCTGCTTTTGTGTGAATCTCCTCTAATTTATTGAATAGCGGTGCGGTGCATCCACCCCATACTGGAATGCAATAGGAGACCCCTGATACAACTGTTTTGAAATAGATTTCCTCGAGTACTTTGGGGGGAAGGCGTGGCATTCTCCTCAAAGCTCCAAGCTATTTCCTGTAACTCTTGCATAATTTATTTGCTTCATTCTTTTTTTATGTGGCTTCGTTCTTTTACAGCGTGAATGAGTATTATTTGAATTAAAAGACCGACTATCTTCTAGTCGACCTGGACGAAAATCTCATTCATACCTGGCATATAACGACTGAGCCGGTAAAGAGCTTTTCAGGCTGAGGTTAGCGCTAATCATTGATTAACATGTATTAAAGCCTGTAAGTTCAGTTGTCATAAGATGGTATTTAACCCGGGTTAGCGCTAACCATGCTTCGAGCAACTGGGCCCAGGGAAGCTGACCACAACACTACAAACATGTAGAAAAAATATTTACCTGGGATTAACTTAACCAAAATTTTATTTGCTTGGAACGCTAAAAAGGTGATTTAAATTAAGTTTTTTTACTCGGAAATGTAGTTCAGAAAATCAGAAATAATAGTTCAAAATAGTCAGCAAACTGAAAATAAATGGTCATGTTGCCTGTACGCGAGTTATGTGCTTATGCTTACAAACACATCACATTTGACTGACAACACTAAACAGAGTAAATGCACTAGACTGTCCCATATGTGGAAGATTTTTGTCTTGTTGTTCACACACTCCACGTGGATTTGAAGGGAGACAATTTGTTGTGTTTGCACAACTTCCTCAGTGGTCATTTGACCTTTGGTTCCAATAAAAAGTGCCCCATGGAAAGTTGACTAATAAATGTTTTGGCACCCCCAGGTGAGATTCCTATGAGCTCCTTCAGATTGGTATGCCGGTTTTTATACGAGCTATAAAAAGATCACTGTTTACACAAAGACTCTCAAGCATTTGACAGCAGAGCTCACTGCAGTCAATTATGACCCTGGTAGAAGGTTATTTATCTTTAAAATCAGCAGGCATGTGGTCATTGATCTTTGCCCTTGAGGGTCATACTGAAATGATGCTGACCTTTAGAAACAAATTAATCCAGGCTTATTGCCTTGGTCTTCCTTGTTCAGGAGCATCTTCATCAATTCTCTAATCCATATTTGCTACATCATGAGAAGGTGAATGCCAATAATTAATGTTTTCACCTTCTTTTACTGGATTTAAATACTGGATTATACTCTTGAAAATGTCTCTATTGGGAAATTCAAAATAAAAAGCTAAATCTTTAACTGACTTCATAAATCTATCGACGCTAAATACTTTCGATTGTAAATCTTGGAAATATCCGCCTCGAATTGTCGGAGTTTTTCAGTAAGCTCGGCTTTCTCACAGTCCAGATCATGGATAGCTTTCTCACAGTCGTTTTATAGCTCCCTAGAATCTCTACCAGGAGAAATATCTGAATCACGATGTCTTGGTTGATGACAGTAGGTCAGGAGTTGCTGAGGTTTGCCTCAGTCTTTTTCGTTTGATGTCACTACTATGCTCTGGTGCTTTTCGTTTTACGAGCGAAAAAAGCGGATGGCACAGCAGTAGTTTTCAAAGTTTTCTCGCGACCAGCAAACGAACAAATATAACCCGAAGACTTGAAGTGGCGCAAACATACCCTTGATCGCTTGATCGAGTGTTTTGTCACTTAAAGTTAATCCAAGATCCCTTCGTATGGCAACAATCCATTCGGCTTGAACACACTACACGTCGGTCTTCTGGAAACTTCTGATAAGAGATTTTCACACCATTTTTCCACATAAATTTTCTTAGGACAGAATGGAATAGAGCAATTTTGAAGCATGATCACTCACGATTACCATATGTAAACACCACAAGATTTTCACGCCGGCCCTCGATGCCTCGTTTCCGTGCTGCTCTCCCCAGATCATTCCGAGTGGCCGCCATTTTGGAATAAGGTGTATGCTACTTGCATTCAGCAGCTTATCACATTCCCAACATTGTAAAGAAATACAAAAATCTGAAGCAGTTCAGTGGTCAAGGTATTCTATATTGCAGCTTAGCAATCTGATCCAATTTTGTTATTGCTCTAATGAAATTTTACACATTAATTTGGATTCTAATGTCTGAATCATACTATGTTGCTCACATTTCAGGAGTAGAGAAAAAATAATGATGATGCCAGAAGAATCATCCAAAGGAAGACCAATCATACAGATGATCCTGCTGACATCTTGCATGCTGAGCATCGCATTCGCTTGCTAAAGCACAAGGAGAGAAGGGCACGTAAATACTCAAAGAAGGCTACTGAGTACTGGGAGAGTACAATCAAAGTAAACCGAAAGAGGCGCAAACGTCTAAGCTATGATAAGCCCCCTGCTTGTGAAGTGGCAGAAGATATGCCTTTGACCACGACACCTGCTCCTAAAGTTCCACAAACAAATAGTTCCACAAACAAATAGATCCAAATCTAATGTGCAAAACAAAAGAGCCAAAAAATAAGCTGTGTCTAGGTTAAATGTGTATACAGGAAGGTTCTGGGTTTTTGCTATGTCCCAAATTTTACTTTCCCTAGCATAATGACTGTTCAGTGTATTTTATTGCTATCGATGTTAAATTTTAATTAAAAGTTAGCTCAGTTAGTAGAGGACTGCACCGGTATCACAGAGGTCATGGGTTTGACTCCCGTACAAGCCTAAATTTTTTGGGATTTATTTTCACTACTAGTACTACTTAAGTAGTGTTCATAACTGCGACGAACATTCATGTCTTTATTATTTAATTCGCAGTTCAAATATAAGAATTTCATATATCCATTTAAAGTTAGGTTAGTAATAAATAGAATTTCTTAATCTCATAATATGTTAATATAAAAATATATCATCATACAAACGGTTTATTAAAATTCAAGGCAGGTGACACAGCTGCACAAAATTAAGAATTATCACCAAGAGCTATCTTCACAAATGAAAAAGTAAAATTTCCCTGAAAAGCTCTTGGGGATGGGTGATGCTCCCCTCCCACACTATATTTTCTTGGTGACCAGGAGATAAAATGTCTCACTTTCATAGGATACATGACTTTTATCCCCTGGCCATGAGAGTCAGCAAGGTGATCCCAAAATTGTGGGAAATATCGTAGGGGAAAATCTCCTTGATTTAGTACCTGCCAACCATCTTGAAAAAAGCCTTTGTTTTTAAATAGCAACCTGTATAAATTTCCTCTCAGGGTTATGGTAACAGGCAATCTTGATTTTGACTTCAGATGCTGTTCAACAGCAATTCTGAGTGTTGTTGTCTCACCAAAGAGAAGAGATTCCTCCAAGACTGGATTCTCAAAATATCTATAAGACAATAAATATTCATAAAATAAGACACATTATGTATTACATAACCATATATGTGTATCATAATGAGTAGAGGAATGTTTTAGGGAATATTAGGGAAAATATGTGCCAAAAAGTAGGAAAACTGATAGAAACCATTAAAGAGAATTGCTATACTCATCAAAGAGCTTTGTTACAATTTTGGATCATAAGGAGCTTTAATTTTAGATAATATACTCTATGATGAAACGGTGGATGACTAATGACTGAAAGCAAGCAATATGAGTTCATAGTACCGGACACAATCGCACGAGACATGTTCTTCGGGTTCCCTGGTTGAATCGCAGGGCGAATACCCCTTCCAGGAAACCAAGCTGATTCTGTTGACCCCTGTTAGCGAATAAAAGTAAGCAAAATTCTAGATCGTTTAACTGCCACTGCATCTCTCTCTTCATTCTTCGACATTGGCAATTTTTCCTTGTAAATTTCACTGAACAACGGCGGTTTTCAAACTTGAACACGTACAGGTAAGCTTTATAAGTCTATAAATAAAGCGTTTATGCCTTATTTATCATAAGGCATCCAACTTAACGTTGCGCTTTCTCTCTTGGAAATGAACCTTTCCACTTCCCACAGCCGCCCTCGACCTTTTATCTTTCTCTTTTGTACAACTGGTAGCATATCAACGGTCAATATGCTGTTTAAAGAGGCGTAAAAGCCACTTTTTCTTCTCGGGCGAGCCACCATTTTGAGATAAAGGAGAACAAGAGGCTACAATTAGCCTAAACTCGGGCTTGCAAAAAACAGCATTGTATCCCTAATTTAGCGCTAAACAAAAGAATAGAGAGAAGTCTGTCTTTCTTACATCGGACGCATTGAGCTTAGCTTGTGTTGGAGTCTATTTCTTTAGACCCCTATCAACATATATCGCCCTAAAATTACAAACTTGCTTTACAGCTCAACCATTGAGAGCAATAATTGTAACAATTGTAAAAAAGAAGAAGAAAAAGAGAAACGAAAAAAAAAGCCCGTGATATATGCCACTATTATATAATAAGGTGAATAGTTCGCGCGTTGTGATTGGCTCTTAGCTATGATCTATTAGAGAACAGATGCACAGATTACGTCATCACGACCCACTTTTTTCCAGAAATGTGAAAATAAACAAGGTTTTCGCTTGCATTTTGTTTCTTTATTATATAAAACAAATAGATTCCATGTTGCCGTGCGTCTGTTCAGTAATAGATCACAGAAGACGTCAAAATGTGGTAAAAACATCAGTGACACACTCGCCTGCGGCTCGTGCGCCACTTCTTTGTTTTTACCACATTTTGACGTCATCTGTGATCTATTACTGAACAAACGCACGGCAACATGGAATCTATTTGTTAAATAGTGTATTGATTCAAAAAAGACTTAGCACACTTGTTTTCCCTTTCGATGGATATTTGTTTGAGAAAGAAAGCGCTCATCGAACGATGTAGTTTTATTTCGCATAAAGGTCAATGGGGTCTCGGTGAAATGTGAGGAGAAAAATAATCAACAGAGTGAAACTGTCCACAAATATGTCTGATCTAGGGTCATTTGAAACATAAGAAAGCCGAACTGCGGTCAGTTTCAACTCACGCAAGTAAAAACTAATCGCTTATCATTTAAAAAATAATATCCATAAATTGAGATATTGTGGAAAAATAGTAAATAAACTACCTGTCAAAGTCTCAGGGGTGTATGGTATCCCGTACTTGAGTTATTCAACAAAATGTACTACCTCTTAATGGAGCAGATACGGGGAAACATAGCAGTCTAATAAAAACATCTGGAGGTATGTTCGAACATGTTAAAAGCTTTCTTCTCGCAGTTGAACTAGCAAACATTCGTATGGACACTTCTTTTAACATATTAGTTGTTCAGACTTCAAAGACACAAGGTGAATCGACGGTCTCCGATACGTGACAACAGGCATCATTCATCGGTTGGTGTCTTTTTCTTGGCAGTGTATATCCGTAGACCCCTATCAGCATATATCCCTTGAAAATAGCTTTACAGCTCAGCCATTTATAACTTACAATAATTACAACACTTGTAAACAATTATTTAAAAAAGAAGATGAAAAAAAAAAGTGTCGATAGCGGGAATCGAATCCGGGAACATCTGCATCAGCTAGGCCACGGTCATTTATCATACTTAATGAGGTTAAAATAGTTTACTTATTCCAAAATGACCATTATTAGTTAGCGTTTGTGCAGAAACGCCGGAAGTGAGCTTTGTGACTGAAACTCGACGAAGAATAAACAAGAGGCCATCTTGGCCTTCACTCGGCCTTCCAAGAGGCAAATTGCAATTATTTTCTACTTCACTGTTTCACCTACACGGTTGCAATATTATGATAAAGTTAGCATAACGAGATCTGAATCCCTTTCCATATTTTAATTTCACTATGGCATCTGGTGCGCTGAATGTCCGACGACCGTCTTGTGTTTTGTCCGGCTGTTTGTTCATTAATGTCGGACGCTATGTTAAGTGTATAACACATCGCCCAAATCCCTCAATATGATAAGCTTCATGTTTGGAGGGAACTACTTAATATTTTATTTTCATTTCTAAACAGCACTCGATATCTTGAGCTGCTCTTATCGCAACCATTTCCCTGAGTAACCTTTTCCCAACTCAGTTTACTTTGCCGGTACATTTTTATACACGTTCGCTTGCCAAGAAATAACACAATAATGTTCGGCGCATTGTACTTTCACGAAACAAAAATGCGTTTTAAAAATATTTTTCAGTGCCTCACGCCACAGAGGACAAAAAATGGACTCTCTCCGGCGCGAGAGCACGCTTTCTAATTCTAGAAAAACTGAAAATGGTTTTTGGTTTCGCAGATGGCCTTTTTGTTTACCTACGAGCAAAGCGCGTAAAACTGTTTTGAAAGTGCCATAGAGAGTATTTACCAAACTCTAATACATCTGTAGTATATACTGTTCTGTTCCGCTCACTGAGTAGGTGCCAGTCGCGTCGCGTTTCCTGCGCGATGCGAATCGCGTCGCCCGCCTCGCGATTCGCGACGCGCGAGAATCACAAAAGCGAAAATTTTTACATGAATTTCGGATGACTTTCTCGAAGTGTGTTACAAATGCAACTATTGTTCAAATACACACGGCATTATTGAGCTGTTCAAGAGTCGAAATGGCGCAGTCCTCTTGTAAACAAAACGACGAATTTTCTAAATTCGTTAGCAAGTTCGCCACAAACAAGTGGCTAATGTTCTCAGGTGTTTTGCATTAAACCGCAATTCTGGCTACGTAACTTGAAACCTCCTACTATAAAACACGACTGATAAATTCATGCGTTAAATCATAACACGCTTCTGAGAAGACGAGAAAAACCCCTAAGCAGAACGGAGTTAATTTCATTTCCTTCTTTTTGCGTGCCTATCGAAAATGGCAAAGTCCTCGTGTAAACAAAACGAGAATATTTTGATATTGTGTTTGGCGGATTGGCTTACATGAGAAATTTACATAAACAACAGACGCGTGATTCATGCTTGCGACCTTTGATGTTTTTTGGCGCTTGGGCAGAAAAACCGGAAGTGAGCTTTGTGGATGAAACACGACGAAGAATAAAAAGAAGAACGAAGCCAAGATCTAGACTCGGACTTGCGGTGGAAGTCGGCCGAGTAAAAAGAAGAACAGCCGACATTTTAAGACCCGGGCGACCCGCGAGACGCGGGAAGCCCGAGTAAAAATGCCTCGCTGCACGGAAATCCTTCGATAACAAGGACCGCAACCACCTTTTATGAGCCCGCGAGAATGAGCACTCCCCACAAACCCATGTTTTCACTGAAAACCGCTGATCACTGAATCTGGTCTAGGTCATTGTTTGATATGGTCGAGTGCATCGAAAGAAGGCTCGATCTATCTGACGATGGGCTAATTATAGTTATTTAACCACCGTATGATAGCATAAATACTTGTAATTACTCGTTATGTGTAATCATTTATTAACTGAAACTTAACTGTAACTTCTTATTTTGAAATCTCTAAGTAACTGTAACTTCCATCTCCAAGCGTACCGGCCCAGATTAGTCTTTGCTACCTGCCAGTATGCTTAAATGTGTATGTAAATTATTTTTATTTTTGTTTGTAAAAAATTGTAACATATTGACTGAACGACAGGAATAAAAGAGAGCCAGTTCCTATCTCCAGCAAAACATTCTCTAACACTGACAACTGTTACGAGAAGGCACTTGTGTTTGCCGCACGTGACACACCTGAACATCCTTTCAAAGCGTTTTTTTTTTCACCTGCGAAAGCAAAACCAAGGCAAGAGAAGCTTTTAAGGCGCTCTCACTGGCTTTTAGTATCAACTATGAATACTGCCAAACGTCCTTGGCCCGCGATGTATCCAACGTAAACGCCAGTAGCAGTTCGCCCGACAACCAAGTCGTCCAAGATAATGTCGGCATGTCTGACGCTGGGTACAGGATGAATCCTGCTGAGGGAAGTTCGTTGAAAAGCGAAGAGTCTAAACACTGCTGCCAAGCGTCTTTGGCAAGCGATGTTGCCCAGCGGAAGTGGACAAAGTGATAGACGCGGCCGTCACCGTAGGCCCCATCTCAGAGCTGTCTCTCCCTGATCTGTTCTTGCGGGATGTAAAAGAACCCACACCACTGTTCGCAAAGAGAAGGGGAAGTAGACCCCGGTGGTGTGGTCAACCTTTATGGGTTGTGGGAATGGGTAGGGAGGGCACCTTGCATGGGACTTAGGAGTCCCGTTCGTGCCTACCCCTATTGGGGCCTAGGCCTGTTACCCAGTAAAAGCTGAAAAACCAAAACCAGGAAAACAAGCTATCAACTTTTTCTTTCTTCTTTTTTTTTTCTGGGGGAGGGGGAGGGGGTGTTACTTTCAGAGCTCTACGGTATAGCATTACCAGGAAGCAATTCATATTTGTTATTAGCTTACGTGCCACAATGGTTTCAGGACAGAAGCGTGATACGCCTCTGGTCAGGAATGATACACGCTTGCGTCTCACAGAATTTTATTTTACAAGTTCGCAGCTGAATTCTCTTAACACAAACGAACATAATCGGAACTTTGCGAAAGGTTTGTGGTATTGGTTTATCATGACTCGTGATGCTTCTCTTTTGGTGCGCACAATCAATGACGTGAACTGTATGCTTTTTCACTCTAACGAGACGCGCTCAATTTTTTGGAACAGGTATGCATACTCTAGTTACGCTGAAATTTAATTAACGGCGAATAGATCCCATTTGGCCGTGCGTGTGTACTTTCAAAGCGCACGAATGACGTCAAAATGGTAACTTACCTGAGGACAAACAACTGCGCTACGAGCCGCAGGCGAGTGGCTTGTAGCTGAAATAAAATGAACCACGGCAGGTTTTATTTAGTTTAATTTCCTCAATAGCCTTTAATGTGCTTGAGCTTGCAACGTTGTGTCGATTTTGCTTATTGATATTGATTTATGGGTGGCCGGAGCTATTTTAACTAACTCCTGCTAATAAGATATCCTTGGCCAGCTATTTTTCACATATATAGTCTGATTTTAACATTTATAATGTGGTGGGTCGGTGATAGTTTCCCTAAAGCTCTCCCACGGCTGTTCGATACTAGTTACGATTACTAACTACGACAACACCAATAACCCGGATTTGATTCCTTGACTGCTTCTTCTGCATGAGGTAGAGTTCTGCTGGAAAGTTACGAAATGAATATGTGGTACGTCTGTAGGGATACCTCACAAATTAATGTGATCTGGTAGGCTGAAGCCACTCTGTGGGTACTAAGGCCACATGGCAGCGGGCATTACCCCTTAATTGATCTACCAAATCATCGGGGTAATTTGTGAGGTATCCTTGTCACTCCAGCCACATCCCACAAGCTTTAAATTTTCATTGCTTGCCTGAGCATTAGCTATGCCATGCTGATGAGGCCTAAAAAAACCTAAACGCTCTCCACGACCGCTAATGCTTGGGCTCAAACTTTGAATTGGTAGATTTAAGGGGTAATGCCCGCTACCATATGCCCAAAGAGTGGTATATGAGGTATCCTTGAGGTATCCTTGTAACTCCAGCCACATCCCACAAGCTTTACATTTTTATTGCTTGGTACAGCTGTAGTTCAGTTTAGCTAAAGTATTTACAGTGTATTTAGGACAAAGCCTTCTCCCCTCCCAGCCATATGATTGTTGGTTTTAGCAACCAACTAAGGCTTTTGCTGGCACAGATGATCCGTCAGCCCATCTCCCAGCCTCTACGCAACCCATAAATGGGTCATCTCGCAGCTCTCATGAGGTCTCACCTGATTGGAGACCACCCTTCGGGGGAGACAAAAGAACAAACAACACAAAGAATGGACCCTAGCCCTAAAACAATAGGGCTGCGACACTATTCCCGCCACTGAAATTTAGAGCTTATAGGAGCTGCGAGGCTACCGCAAAGATGTACAGTAGGACAAACAATAGCAACGGGAACTATACGTTCATACTCTTTACGATTATGGTGTGTTTCTTTTCTTTTTTTTTTGTGTGAAGAGATAAAGGAGGCAAGGCCAACGGCCTAACGTGACTGCCCAGTATAGTATCGGCGTGGTCATCTCAGTGACTGAGTAACTGGTGAGGCTTGAGCTTACCAGTTACATACTGTTATCATGGAAATCTCTCAAGGCCGACACCACTTTGCTCAAGAAGCACAAATCTCCAAGGCGAATATGATAACGTCGGATACGGCTCTGCGTGGTGAAACAAGACTGTTTTGTCTGCAGGTAACTGATCTCTGTTTCACACGAGCATTTTCCTAAAACGCAGACACGGAACACGCCCGACTCAAGCAAGGGGTGCGTGACCTTACTGTGCCTTGTATTCTTGTGGGTATTACAATTCGCGCTAGCTAGGTGTACAAAAGTGCCGTTCTGAATATTAGCTATATGCCATGCTGATGAGCGGTAAAACCAAGACCGAAACAGCTGGCCATGGCTGTTAACACTCGGGCTGACATCAACTTTGGTTGATGTGAGGGGTAATGCCCGCTACCACGTGGTCCGGCATAGAGTCCGGCTACAGACCCTCCGACACCTGAAACCCCCAAATCTTGAGGTTTCCAATATTTGCCCCTTTAAAATCTTGAGATTTGTGTCCCAAATAATCAGATTTCCAAAAACGTTCTCAAACAAAGGAATCTCAACGCTAACAATACCCAGCAGTGTTAGAACCGCCACAATTAGTGCCCTTTTAGCATTAACACAAATTTGTGTTCATTAGTGAGAAGAAACGTAAACATTACACCACCGAAAATCTGAAACGAGAAGTGATGGAGCTCCAGTGGCCGTGCTTTTGATGGCTTTTGCTCTCGTTTATCCAGAAAGCGACAGGGCCCACAAATAGGGCGTATACACGTTACGTCATCACCGCCATGTTGGTGCACCGTGAACAAACGATTTCTCGCTAGCTTCTTTTGTCATTATGTGTGTGTGTGTGTGTGTGTGTGTGGCATATAACAGAAGAATGACCATGCGAGTTATTAAACAACTTAAGCAGGTGCGAAAAGTAATCCAAATTCACATAAGTCATGGATACTTCAATTATGTTGGACAGTCTTTTATTGATGTTAGTCTACGAGTGTGTTTATGTTACCGTAAAGTTCCGAAAGTAACGACCCTCGTTACTTTCGGATTTAGCAGCCTTTTCTTACGGCGCTACTCTCGGGTAGCTAAAACGCGCGTGTACCGTACATATGGCTGTTCGAAGTTAAATATCGCGACAAATGTGAAAACACACACACGTTTTAGTTGGAGAAACTTATTACATGTTATTGTTTTGAATAACAATTCGAAAGAATCAGCCGTTGAATAATCTACATTAGTAGCAGCCAGTCCCATTAATATTATAACGAGCTGTTGGAGTTAGTCGTTGCAGGCAGTACACACATTTAAGGTGAGGGCTCTAGCGTAAAACGCAACTCGTCGTTCCTCCTCATTGCGTTTTGCACTAGAACGCCTCACCTTACATGTGTGTGTATTCACCACCCAACACCCCCTATTAGAGAAATGGGTTTACAAGGACATAAAAGTGCGTCAGAATTTTTCCCTATTAAATATACGCACCCTCTGGGCACACACCAGCATGGCAACAGCTCGCATGCAGGAAGAGGTGTTGAACGAGTATTATGCCCCGCCCGCGCAAGCGGGGCCAGTTTTAGGAGAGCAGATTTTGGAGCCTCCACCAGAGTTCCGGGATCCACCCCACCTGGGGTGGGGCGAGTGGTTACACGAGGTAATGTGTTAAACATATTAAAACGCCCACTGGCAAACGAACCTGGCGGCAACAGTCCACCCTCTTAGAGAAATTGCCCCAAAGGGTACAAGGCAGAAGATGTCGAAGCCGTGGGGTCGCAAAGAAAACAAACCATTGTCTGCAATGGTCCCCAAAGTTGAACCAAAAGAAGCAGAGTAAGACGAGGTGGAAACACTTGAAAAACCGGTGGAGAAAATTTTGCGGGAAGTTATTGTAGTAAAGCTCAAAGAAAGGAAAGGTTTCGGGTGGGGCGAGGTTAACAAAGAAAGTATGGATGGTTTTATTATGCTTGACAAAATACGTTGTAAAAAATACATCTGGTGATTAAGGAAAAAAGGATTTCTATCGTGGTTTCATTAGAAAAACCATTTCTATTTCCATGGTGGATGGAAGTAGACAGAAGAAGATTAGAAAGGTTTGAAGCATTGTATGATGACGAAGCCGTAACAGAAATACTTTTTCTTTATGTTTACAGATGCAGATTTTGTTTTGATATTTTGGGTTTTTGTAAGAGTTGAAAAAACGATGGTGTCCCTCTTTTGGAGGTCACTGAACACATCCAAGCTCTCCCTCCGGAGCTTCGCGAACGAGTTTTGAAGGCTGTCATTGCTGGAAAAATCAAACAGCGCGCAGCAATGGGATGGAGCGAGGTGTTGGAGGTAATACCGTTGTTATTCATTCACAAAGCCTTGGGCATTCCGTTTTGTGAATATCACAAATGTGCAACGAAAATCACAATTTGTAGCAAATGTCGTTTTTGTAACAGAAATGACGTGTGTTATTTATGCTTGAGAGAGGGTTCTGTTCACACCATCAAACCCACCAAAAAAATGAAAAAAACAAAGAATTTCCTTGTGCCCAGCGTGGGGCGAAGAAGCTCTTTCAGCCTACCACAAAACACAACGGCTTCTCGGTTATTTCACAAAAAGCGTAAATTTCTTTTGCAAAAAAATAAAGGCCGACCCTCTTTATAACGATAAATTTCGCGCCAGGGCATGGCCCCACTGTCTCTCTTTCCACGGGATCGAATCAAGCGCCCTGACCATTTTCCGGTCAGCAACATGCTTGCACTTTTTTTCATTCATTCCATATTTTTTTGCCCAGTGCCCACAGCTGCTGTAATCCACATCGTGTTGCATCGCGATAGCATCGGTTGTTGCGGTGGGTCGTTGGTAAACTTGCAATATTTCCCCCGTTTCAGGATCGTAATCAAGCTGTTTGTCGAGAGGGTTGTATGGGCCAGTGTAGTTGTGTCCGGGGAGCGTCCAACCTTTCTTCGGCTTCGGAAGTTTCCCAATCAGCGCGTGGACATCGACCCCCGACCCGTTATAATTTTTCAACGTTTTCTTGAGAACATCCATGTATTCGTGGTGGTTGGGGAGGGCTTTACCGAAAGCTTTCAAAACTTTTGGGTCTGTGGCAAACTTCGGCACCAAAACCCCTTGGGAAACGAAGCGGGGGTCGAACAAATCTCTATATCCGGCACCAACGATTCCTTTCCCATACCCTCTCCACTTTACCCACGAGTTGTAGCTTCTGGTTCCCCCTTTGCTTTTGTATTCGTTGTATTCCCCTTTGATTTTTGCAACCATTGCGCGCGCTTCTTCCGCAGCAAAGTTCGGGCCTTTGAAAAGAGTCAGGTCGGAAACAACGCTCCACAATTTCTTGAAATCAACGAAAGGGAAAAGAGGAAGAGGAATTCCGCGTCCATCGAGATCAGGTCTGTCGGTTTTGTGGCGAATATTCGGTCTGACTTTCGTGGAAAGCTGGTCCAACATTTCGCTCCCAACCTTTCGAAGCACCGGTTTGCCTTTCTCCACAGCCCAATCGATCGCCTTTCTTTGGAGCTTGGGATCTCTCATCGCTTCGGAAGTGTAGTACTGCCCCATCTCCACCCCCTTCTTTGCGAGAAACGGAACCCCGTGGTGAAGTAAAAGATCCATCGCCGCTCCAGCAATGTCTGTTCCAATTCCACTGCCCTCTGCAGGGCCCCGCTAGTTTCCCTGTTTCGGCAAGAATCGGGTTTTGGTGATGCCACAGACCGCGCATTTAGTTTTCAACTGTCTTCGGTTGTTTTTCGTCATGACAACCCTTTCCGAGCCTGGCACATTCGGTGTGTGCCGTTTGTCCTTCACACAATACACGTCCACCATCATGCTATATTTTCGAAGTAATTTTTCACAACTCTCTCGTTCGCGCGCACCTCGCCGGAAAACATTCGGAGAATATCGGCGAAACTCGTCCCTTTGTTGCCTTTGTTTAGGGACAGCAAACAGTAATACCCGCAGCGCACACTGTCGGTCGCCTGAATTTGGTCGTCATTGCGCAAAAATGTTTTGTGTCCCGCTTTCCCCATTTCTTTCTCCCATTGCAATGGAGGGTGCTGACCGAAAGAATCGAAATACTCCACATCTTTCCCGTGCCAGCAGGCGACCCAATGTGTCCCCAAACTCCCGAAATCGTCCATGTTCAAAATGCACGGCGAATGGTGCAGAGGTTTGGCTTCGTCTCTCGAGAAAATCCCTTTTATCGGGATGCCGAGGTATTTGCACCAATTCCTCAGATCAATGTTCGAGAGGGGGACATCCCGAAATTTCAGGGTTTTTTTTATCCCAATCTCCCCAAACTGGTGGGGGGCGATACCAGGGCGGGTTGATCTGCATTCCTCTCCCTCCTGACATATCGTCAGGTATAGAATGTAAGGAATATATTAAGTATTTAGGTGTCCTGATTGACAACCATTTGTCCTGGAAATATCACATAGACTATATTGCCGTGAAGATTAGTAAAATTGTTGGAGTCATAGCTCGTTTAAGACACTTCGTTCCTTTCTGTACTTTGAGAAGAACGCTTTCCAAACTATTTTCAGTTTTTCCAAAATAGAGAATTCCGCAGGATAATACAATTTTGACCTTTTTCAGCGTAATCACTCCGCTAAAAACTGTAGATTTCATGGGAAAAATCGTAGGGCTCTTTTTATGCCGAGAAAATAGACGTTATTTCACGTTTCTGGTGGAATGAGAAGTAAAAAAGTATGAGCTGTTTTTTGTTATTTTTGAGGACAAGAACTTTTTACCACTTTCTTGTCATTGGAAGTTGTTAAAACTGGTGGACATCAATAAAATATAGTATAAGCGCATTCAACTTTTTCTATTTTTTGCAGAGAGCCAAATTTGTTCCTCAGAAATCAACATTACTTGCACATTGCTCTTGTTATTCTGGAACTGGTACCCTTGCTTTTCACTTCGCTGGAATTGTGACAAACATCTTGTTGTCTCTGTTCAAAAAGCAAGGGTCCGAAATTCGGACCCTTGCTTTTACTCCGCTGAAATCGTGAAAAAAAAATGTCTTGTTATCTCTGTTCAAAAAGCAAGGGTCCGAAATTCGGACCCTTGCTTTTTACTCCGCTGAAATCGTGAAAAAAATGTCTTGTTATCTCTGTTCAAAAAGCAAGGGTCCGAAAT
>JAEMWC010000271.1:865000-867500 GCA_016490735.1 Pachyseris speciosa
TTCGGGGGACAGGTGCAGTTTCGGGACCCACAGCTCGAGATTTTTGACGACGATTCGCCGGTCGTCATTCCCATGCTGGAAAATCATTTCCTTGTCAAGCTGCAGTTCAATTTCAATTTCCCGTTTCAACGGCGGGAGGAGTCGGTCCTCCAGTTCCTCGAAGAACGAATAATGGTTGAGAGGAATCAAAGTTTTGACGGTTCCTGCCCCGCGCGAACATATGCACCGCGCTTGAATCCCGAGATTGGTGGCGCCGTCATCTGTCACGGTCGTGTTGTCGGCGTCGAGGTACCAAAACTCTCTTTTCTTCGCCACTATTTGCGCGTAATCGTTGGAGTAATTCAACAGGGTTTTCAGGAAGATTATTTTGTGAACGTCGCTAGCTGTGTAAAGCGGTTTTCCTGCGGACCGCACCGTCAATTCCTTGATAAGGGAGAAGGACCCGTTGATCGTCGCCGAGCGCACGTCGTCTGCAATGTTGGCCCCTTCAGCAAGAGCCTCGAATCGGTACTCCACCCAAAAATAAGCGTTGAACCATTCGCGGATGACCTCTTGATTCGACACGGTAAATTTCAGCCCAGTTTTCACTTGGCGCTGGGCGTCGCCCGGCATTCGGGGAGGGGTGTCAAGATTGAAGCGCTCGTAATCGACCTTTTCCAGATACTGCGGCGACCGGAACATGGCGTATACATTCACGAAAAAATTCAAGAACGGTTGGCAAGAATTTGAGTCAACTTCCACATAGCATCTCCTCCTCGGGGGTTCTGTCCGCGTTTGCTCAGTAGGTGCCGGATTTGTTTCGCCCCCTTTTCACCAGTTTTCGCGACGGCTCTCGCCGCTTTTTGCTTCGGAGGCGCTTGGGGGGCCGCCGCGGGTTTCATGCTTCGGCCGAGGGACAAGAGGTTGTCGCGAACCACGCCAGAACCTTTGTGTTTGAAGCGAAACACCCCAGCGCTGGGGTCGAAAATTTTTTTCCACTCACTCAAACGGGGCATTCGTGTGCGTATACTTCTGAGAAAATTTTCCGGACACCGGGCAGATTACGATGGACAAGGCCACATCGGAGCCGTTAAGGTCCAAAGTGTTGTTCGCCCCATCTGTAACTCAGATCAGCACACTGTCGATTTGAGTCTCGTTGATGGGGTGAAATTCAAGGTGAAGAGGTTCCTCTTTGAAAGGAAAACTGACGGAGAGGTCCACGGTGGAAACGCTGAACAAAACATCGGCTTCGACGTTTTGCACCGTTCGGGTTATCAAATCACAGTGAATGAAGTCGACGCCTCGCGTAATGTTTGGAAGCTTGTCACCGACGAAACTTGTCGTGTCTTTCAAGATTTTCTTGTCGAAGCCGAGAAGGTCTGCGAACCCCCCGGCAGAAAAGTCGAGCTCGTAGTCTTTTGCGACCCCAATCACCACTCGTTAAATCGTCAAATCGAAGTACAGATTGAAAATGAACTTTTTGTCGCAGCAGTTGGGTCGACATGACCCGTGTGCGCCTGCAAAAAGGAGGCGATGTTGGCGTAGCCGTACATCCCATTGGGGAACGTCAAAGTTTTCCAATCCTCGCCTTTTTCCCTCCATTTCAGTTGGTTGTTGTCGTAGTGATCCGCCAAGTTGTGCCAAGAGTAAGTCATTGCGATGAGTTTTTTGAGGGCGGCTTTGTATTGCCGGGTGGGGTCAAGGGGAATCGGCGGGGGGAAGAAAATTTGGAAATTGTGGGTCGGCTGGTTGCCGCGCCCCCGTTGCAGCTACGCGAGCCCGGAGTCGAGCAGCAGGTGTTCGTCGTTCATCCTATGTAATCCTTCAAAATTTTCTGCCCTTGCATTTTTGTCAAGAAGCCGTGACTGACAAGTTCGGAAAGCAACTTTCCAACGTCTCGGTGGAGTTTGGGGGACGAGTTCCCCGCCCGGATCGAGCCCAGCATCACGTACAAACCGTTGATCATTTCCCCGAAATCGGGGCTTACCCCGCTCCCCTCCATCCATTCTGCCAAATCTTCCTCCTCGTCGCCCTCAACAGCGGGTCTGCGGCTGTGATTTGCTCCAAAGCCTTTTCCAAATACAACATCTCGTGGGTGTGTTTCGTTTGTGGTGGGCTTTTCTTCAGCCTCTTCCTCCGGCTTCTCGAAGCTGGCTCGCCGAGGGGGACCGGCCGGGTGGCGGCAACGGTTGAACGTCCCCTCTAAAAAATAAATAAATAAATAAAGTGTCTTTATTGTTCAAAAGATAAAATTACATATCTTATGTTACATTTAAATACAACAATGTTAATGGGCTACAGTATGTCTCTAAATAAGATTAGTATACACATGAAAACAAATACAAAAATCGATACAGAAAGTACACTATTTACAAAGCTACATGATACTTAAAGACAGTTCTATTAAAGAATGTATTCTTAAAACGGTCCGTGTAAATGGCGGGCATTGCGGGAGATTTATTCCTTAAAGTTGTATCTTGTAATCTTAGTCTCAGGGAAATAAGCTCTAATAGGGTGGTTC
>JAEMWC010000271.1:872500-940621 GCA_016490735.1 Pachyseris speciosa
TTCAAATATTTGATGGAAGATGACGATGAATCAACAAGTGATAACAACATCAGGGTGAACGGGATTTCCAACTTTCTATATCTCCACACCAAATCAACAAAACTGCCTACAATTTCAATCTCATCGATGACAAAGACGGAACTGAACAATATCGTTCCAGAATCAGTTTCAATCTTTACACTCTCCCGATCGGTTTTTACAGCTTTGTCGTTGAGTTTTTCTCTCCCGAAATGAGAAACGTCAGCGTTTATGCGACTGTCGACACGCTGTCGTTTGGCGCGCAAACATCGAAAACCTTCCAACCAACATCTTCCACGGCTGGTTATGTCAAAACAGTGCTGTACTTCGAAAAGCGGCAAGACGACCAACGAGAATATCTTTACCTCTACCTGCACGGAAAAACCTCCACCCCAGACCCCCTTGGTCATATGGTTGTTTATGGTGTGAATGGTACTGTATCAAAAGTGCCTTCAAACGTTTTTGACCAAATTTTCTTTGCACGAGACGGGCGAATGATGTTGCAAACTGACTTGGATTTACTTGGTCACCGAATGTTAAACAACAATAAAGCGGTGTTTTCTGCCGAAAACCGCGGCCTTTTCATGCAGACTGATTTGAATCTCAACAAATTCAAACTAATGGGAAAATATGGGGGCGGTGTCATGGTTGATAGTTGGGGAGGGTTCAAAGTGGAAAATGATATCGATATGAGCGATTCTGGGCTTATTGGAATTATTCGCGTCCATCCGGATGGAAACCTTGGGATGGAAAAAAATGAAATTTGAATGGGAAAAGGGTGTTAGAAGGATGTGATTCATTGTTTGAAGGATCGAACCAGCAAATGGTGTAGCACACTGACTTGAACGCCAACGGGTACATCGTGGTGGGCAAGAATGGGGGTGGTTTCGACGTTGACGACAATGGCCGGGTAAAATTGCACGATGATTTGGATTTGGACGGGCATGGAATTCACGAGGTTCTTCGTTTCCATGGGGGTGACATAATGTTGTTGAAAATTTTGAATTTAAATGGCAAACGGGTGGTTGGGGAGGGGGTGCCTTATTATCTCCACCGGGTTTTCGATTTCAAAAACTCGAACGGTACGTATTGTTATTTCGCTGAAAATGAAACTCAAGGTATTGTCCCTGGCAACAAAACTCTCAAAAGGTTCGTCTTCACTTCAGCCATATCACTGGAACGAAATAGATCGTCCTGTTGTATCACAGCAACGGCAGCTCCGCAGTTGCCAACGGAGGTTTTGCGGCAAGAAACACAAGAAATGTTTTTGTCGTGGATGCAAACATAAGTGTAACGAATGTCTTTAAGCTTGAGTTGACCACCGGCGGCAGTAAAACCGACGCACGAGGGACTGTTCTATTGACATTCTTTTGATCTTCTCTTCTGATTGGTTGAAATTTTTCTTCTTTTAATACATGGCTCACATTGATGGCTTTCTGTGTAGGTATACCTGGTGCGACTGGTGTGATAAGTGTCGCCTGGTCTGCCCTTGCGGACAATAGACGAAAAAACCAAAATGGCACGAACGGGAAAAGCTTCGCGCGGCCATGCTCGCCGCGCAACCAAAAGGCTCTTCTTACGACACTGTCTTCTGAATTTTCCAAATATAAACGACCATGCGGATTCTGAACAGAAAACCTCGGCCTGCCCCTCTCAACATCTTCGCCTTTAACCACATCGACCCAGCGCTTCCGAAGGACACCGTCTAGATGTTGAAACGCCTCTATGCCTTTTACCACAAGAAACACTGGGGTTACGACAAGCTTTTCCGAATGTACCAGCGCAGAAACCTACTTTGCAACGTGGTTGCGGGGAAGGCTGTGCTGACTGAGGCTGTCGCGGGAGGAATCACTCTCTGCAATCCTGGTGTCATTGCCGGTCTGACCACTTTTGGCGCTGTTGTCAAAATCGTCGCAACTGCGAAGAAATGCGACAAGAAAGCGGAGAGAGCCGGCTTCGCGAGAGTGGAATACAAGAAAATTCTGGATACCGTCAGGTTACATCTCCGGGGGGAGCCTTTCGACCAGGAAGCCTTTCTTGACAAGCTGAAAATAATCGACGACTTCGTTTCCCACCACTGCATGGAAATTCCTGAAAAACTTGCGGTGGAATACACCAAACATTTCACCGCAAATTAGCGCGCCACCATCTGACAAACCTTTCTGTCTCTTTTTCTCGTGTTCGTGGTTCGATGTTTTCATGAATTGGCGCAACCTTCACGAGAATTTCTCTTTTGCCCGGCCAGATTTCTTGGGAAACCGCTTGGAAATAATCGTGAAAAAGACAAACGTAATTGACCCGTTTCGGTTTTAGGAAAATTGGCGAAATTGAAGATGACATTTCCCAAAAAGCGCCACCCCGGCACTGTATTGACGGCAGCAAAAATACCATATTTATCGAGAGTTCTGCGAATATGCGTACGAGGAATCACAACGGTTTGCCACCCCCCTTTCTTCCCTCGTGGGATGAAGAATTGTGTCGAGCTTTTCGACACGTGCACAGTTTTCGCAAACGAGCTCGAAATCCCGCCTTCTTTCTCGAATCTTCCCCCTTCCTCCCCCGGAGTTACACCAAGTTCTTTTTTTTCGCGAACAAAGGGGGAGGCAATTTGGGTTTCCGGTCTGAGAGCATCTGCAAAGCTTTCTGTTTCTCCTCTTCGTCAATCTCAATCCCAAACATCCTCCGTTTTTCAACATAATATATATTCAAATGAATTTTAAAAGTTCCTTCAAAACAGGAGCGGCGGCTTTCCAAAATTTATTACAGCCCACAAGGTTATTGGGAGGGGTGGGTCGCGATCAAACAATTGGTCCAGGTCGCAAGAGTTCCGGAAGAGGTTGCAAGAAAGTGGCTACAAAAACAGGCGCTTTGGCACCTCTTTTTCCCCGCGCCGCGGCGTATTCCTCGGCCAAAGTTTGATGTGCCCACACCCAACGCGGTGCACCAAGCAGACCTGTTCTTCATGCCGCACGACCGAGTTGGGCGCAAGGTTTTCAAGGTGGCCAGCCGATACAAAGAGGCCGAACCCTTGACCTCGAAAAACTCTGAGGAAATTGCACAGGCCTTTCAAAAAATTTACGGGTGTAGGCCGCTGAAATGGCCAAAAATGCTGAAGGTTGACCCCGGGCGTGAGTTCATGGGCGCTGTTTCCAAAGAGATGGAAAAGCACAAAACTTTTGTCCGGCGGGGGCATTCGGAAATTCACCGCTACCAGGCCATTGTCGAGCGTTTCAAGCACACCCTGGCTGAGTGCCTGTACGGCCACCAGTACGCCGTGGAAATACTTCTGCCAGAAGGCCAGCGATCCACAGCTTGGGTGAAACGGCTGCCAGAGGTTGTTACCGCTTTGAACAATGAGGAAACAAGCCTCACCGGGAAGAAGCCAGAAGAAGCGGTAAAAGAAAAGGCTGTTTTTGCCAGACCCTCGACAACAGATCGAAGATCTGTGGGGACGCGCGAAAAACAGCTCCCCTCTCTTGTCAATGTCCGCTATCTTTACCAACCTGGCGAGTTGGAGGGCGGCACAAAAAGATCCACAGACCCTGTCTGGTCTTTGAACGTCTTCAAGATTGAAAAAACGATCATGAAACCCGACACGCCGGTTTTGTACTATTTGCAGGACGGTCCCAAACGCAGTTTCGTGCGCGTAGAGTTGTTGGTTGTTCCCCCAAGTACGGAGTTACCACCCGAAAATCTCATCTAACCACTCCATGAATTCCTTTTCTTCGGCTTCAGTCGGTGGCGGATTGTAACCGAAGGCATTTGTGTTGATCCCATCCTCTGCTATCCACCTCTTTGAATCAAACGCTGACAGAGAGGTCTTGTTCACACGCGTACCAAAAGTCTCGTGCCCCTTGCTCCGGAGTATGTTCATTCCATGCGTCTGCTGCTTCCTGTCGAAGACGGCTTCTTTGTAATTCTCGTGCAGGATTTGCTTCTTGACAACATTCTTTTTTACACCTTTTGCCTTTTTAATGTGTTTTTCGTCCGCTCTGAGGATTGAGTACATTTTCGGTCGCAAGCAGACGCACTCGGCAGTTGGCGTTCCAGCGCATTCGTCTTTCATTTTTCCCCAAACCTTTTTGTTGATTTCTGAGTGAAGCGGGTGCTCTTTCGGGTAGTCGCTCGTGTCGAAGAAATCCAGCTGGGAGCCCATGTCTTTGTAGATGTCTTCCGTTTCGATTTCAAGCAGAAATCTGTCTGTGTCTGTGTAAAGAAGCTGACATGTCAATCCCGGAAAGGTTTGTTTGTAAAGAACGTGTGTCGTGAGTAGAGAGGGTTGGCAATCAGTTTTCTGAGTTTAGTCTCCTCGCGGCTGCGCACCAGTTTCACGTCAACACGATTTCACAGGTTTTCCATGGTTTTCCCGAAAATGGAGTTGTTCATGAGCTTGTAGAAATCCTTTTCGAGTGTGTTTTTGACTTTTTTTTCGGAATAGCCCAATTTCGATATATTTGAACGTGAGGGACTGGTCACAAAAATGGGACTCTGAAGTGAGGCTCTGGGGAATACGGCACGGAAGAATGAAAACAAACACTCAGAGCAAGTCATCTGCTTTTGAGATTTCGTCCAGTTTCAGCCTATTTTTTGGGTGTGCCATGGCCAAGTATTGTGCTGTTCCTGTTTGCCGTAACGGAAGAAAGAAAAGACCGGATCTCAGTTATGTTTCATTTCCTTTGAGCTCAAGGGTTCGTAAGAAGTACGACGTTTTTTTTCTAGGCGAGCGGATGAAAAATTCAAGACCCACTTCGATCTAAAAGTCTGCTCACTGCATTTTGAGGAAACTGGCATCGAGATTTTCATGTCTGGTTGTCAAACTGTCCGTTCAGGCTGCTATTCGACTATCTTTGACCCTTCTGTATCGAAGAAGATGAAAAGTACGCTCGCCGTCGAGCGTCTTGATAATCGAAAGAGACGGTGCGTGGCTGAACAGTAAGGCTTTTAAGACATTTTAGGTTTTCTGCTGAATAATCGTCGGTCTTTCCAAGAGGATAGGTGCAAATACCAGGAAAAGTGACTTCTGGAAAGAGTGTCAAGCTCCTGCTCCAATTCATCGTCGATGCTATTTCTGCTGGCAAAACATCCTCGTTCGTGGTCAGTAACTCGGCCATGATTGCCTTCTCATTCTCGCTTTTACCATCGGACACTTTCGTAAGTTTCATAGAATGAGCAGTAAATGCCAGTTCAACCAAGTTGGCCTCTCTTTTGTCCTTGCCTTCCGGTGATGTTTGAATTCCTCTTTCTGGAAGAAACGTTCGAAGCTAAGGCAAATTTTGGCGCTGAAAATATTTGTGCTCCCTTTTACCCGCTTCTTCAGACGTGCCCATATTAACGACGACTGTTAGAATTTCTTGTTAATTTAAAGTGGCTTCGATCAGCTTTGATGAACTGAGAAAAACGGACATAAAAAAGGAACACTCTCATATACTCCAAAGAAAAACAATCAATCTATTCCCCGGAGCCTCGTTTCGGTGTCCGATTTTCGTCGCCAGTCTCTAACGATCAAATATATCGAAATAGGGCTATTCTGTGTTCATCCAAATATAGGGCTCCATCCAGGGTTCTTGGTTGAGTTCCAGTACCCTGTGCACCTTTTTACAGCTTCATGCCCTGAGACAAATAGAACTGCAGGTTGCGATAGTGCACCACATAGTTGTTTTTGTCCTACAGTGTCAGCAAGAGTTTTTTTGCAGTCGGGTGGGTTGAGGTTGAGCTCTTCGGCGAGGTTGTTTTGGTAGGGTGACAGCCATTCTTTTTTCATCGCTTTCTTCTCCGGCGCAAGAGGTTAGCTGTTGTGCTCTTCGTGCACCTCTCTTGGGTGTTCGAGGTCAACCTCGAGAATCCAACCACATTTCGCGTTTTCTTTTTTCTGGCGAATTTCGTCTTCTGTTGGTATCACACGCTTCCATTTGAAATCACTTTTGGGTTAGCGGCTTGCTCATTGCCCATCCGTAGCGGTTGTTTTCATCGAAATACGCGATGAACGTGTTGGGATTGCTTGGGATGTAGCCAGGCACCTGGGGGTTGTTTGTCTTGGCGTGCCTCTTGCTGACCATCGGAATGCCGCCACGCATCCCTCTTTCCACGAAGAGAAGCATGTTTATGTCTGTCAACGTCTTTTCAGGAGAGCGTCCCATGACAGGCTGGGCGAGGTGTAGTAGTGCGCCGGGTCCAACCCGTACTGCTTTTGGCACAAATCTCGGAAGTTTTCGAAAACGTCGGCAAGCAATGCAACATCTGTCCGGACATAACGGTCGTGGTAGTCGCCAAGAGTTTTACAACCAAACGTTTCCCAAACGTTGCGCGCGTGCGCGTATTCTTCGTCTGAGATGTGCCTGCCGGAGAGACTGTTGTAAAAGCTTTCTTTGGCTGGGAGGCTTGTTTCGTCGAACTTTCCCCACGAGTCCATGTACTCATAGGGGTAGATCCCTTTTTTGAAGAGAAGATCGAGCTGTTGACCTTTGGCGCTCCAGGACCCAATCGTAAGTTATTTTGTAATTTTAAACGCTTCTTTCGGTGTCGCTTCCACAAGTGAATCAAGGCTGGAAAGCAGAAAGGCAAGGCTGTCGATGAAACGCAGGTTCCCCAAAGAAAATGAAATATATTTTCCATGTTATTGGCGATACAGTTCAGCTCTCCGGCCCCCTCTCTCTATGACTTTGCTTGCATTAAGTGGTGGGCGTCGTAGCCTTTCAAATTGTGGAACACAACGGGAATCGGAATTGTTTTGGGGTTTATCCGCAGCTTTTTGTTGCAGGCGTCATGCGCAGCCCCTCGGAATTTTCCCGAAACGTGACAATGGTCTTTCACCGCGTCTCTGAAGTTTTTCCGAAGTAGTGGCGTTGCGCAGAACAGGCATTCTTCTTGATTTTCTCAATCCATTTGTCGATGGGGTCTTTTTCTTTTCTTTGCATTTTCGGTCCAATAAACTCGATTTTTTTGTGTGCTCGGTAAAAACAGCCTTTGTGGCTTTGCCCGCAATACTTGCCTGTGTCCATATCCCGCACATCAATCGAGTCCATAAATTCGGGCTTCACAAGACTTTTATTGCAAATGTGGCAATTCTGAGCTTTTTTGAAGTTCGACCAATCATCAATTGTCATCACAATCGGTGCCACTGTTTTCAAACTTTTCCGCAACCTCTTCTCAACTTTCAAGATCCTCTCCAGAAACTCTTCCACAGTACTCTTTTACCCATCGGCGCCTTGCCTGTATTTCACAACAGGCACGCTTTTGCCATCACATCTCACAACTGTGAAGGCGAACCCGCAGGCTTCGTGTTTGTCCGTTTTTTCTGTGCAGCTTGTTCTCTCGCGCTCTCTTTAGGGGATGTCTTTGATCAAAGCCCCCAAATCGGCGTAAATCACAAACGGCGCTTTCATCTGTTTGAGAAAATTTTGAAATTTCAGTTTTGTTTTTACCCTCTTGCGGCATT
The DNA here is from genome assembly GCA_016490735.1 of Pachyseris speciosa. Lineage (NCBI taxonomy): Eukaryota > Metazoa > Cnidaria > Anthozoa > Scleractinia > Pachyseridae > Pachyseris > Pachyseris speciosa. The sequence continues at coordinate 879,954 of JAEMWC010000271.1, forward strand.
TCAATCCTAATCGGTGTTTTGTTCACGCCGTTGCAGTGTTTTGTGTGTGCCACGAAACCTGTCAAACACGTTGTGCAGAAGTGCTTTGCATTTTTGTTTTTTGTTTGATCGAAGAGAAGGGCAGACAGTCTCTTCACAAAGCAATAATGCGTGTTTTCGTCTTTGTGAAGAAGCATCAGGTCAATTCTTCGAATCCTTTTGTCTTTCTCGTTGATCCTGTGTACAATAACATGGTCGTTTTCCCACCCAAAAACGTTAATGGCGAGGTTGTAATTTTGCTTCTCAAAGTTGCTAATTTGTTTCAGCGGTGTGGGAAACTCAATGCCCTCCCAGTTAATGCCGTCGTTTGTTGGATATTTGCTTGTTCTTTGAGCATCTTTCCCATTACGTGAGGGAAACAAAGCCGCTCTTAGGGCCCATTTCAAACTTTCATTGTCACTGTTTTTTACCTTGACAGTTGCTTTTTTGTTTGCGAGTTTCTTGGGGAGGGGGGTGAAAGTCCCTTCTCTTAAAGGTTGGTTCCGGGCGACGTTGACGTATGCAATTCTTATTTTGTCAACCGCCCATCCAGATCCTCGCTCTGACCAATTTTCCATTTCACCTTTGATCGTGTCTACAAATTCTTCGAATCTTTCGTTGAACTCTTCATCAAGATTTTCTTTTATGAAAACGTGCGGTTCTTCTTTGAAATAGTGTCTGTGTTTTTCTTCTTCCATTTCTCCGCGGTCGTTTTGCCTTTCGCGCTTGAACTTCACTTCCAACCCGAAACTTGCTTTGACACTCCCCAGTTTTTCGGTTTCCTTCTCGAGAACCTCCAAAGTTTTACTTCTCATTGTTTCTTCGCTGAATCCCAAAACGTCCCTTCTGTTAACGTTTTCTGGGTCAACGTCCATTCTCCAAACATGAAGCCAACCATCAAAATCGGTTTGGTGGATCCCGGAACTCTGGTGGAGGCTCCAAAATCGGCTCTCCTAAAACTGGCCATATATCAATAAAACAAGCAATGAAAACGTAAGGCTTGTGGGATGTGGCTGGAGTGACAAGGATACTTCACAAATTAATGTGATCAAGCTTTACGTTTTCATTGCTTGTTTATTGATATGTGGGTACTTGAGCCTGAGCATTAGCTATGCCATGCTAATGAGGCCTAACAAGGCCGAAACAGCTGTCCATGGCTGCTAATGCTTGGGCTTAGTCTTTGCTGTGGTAGATTTAAGGGGTAATGCCCGCTACCTTGTGACCTTAGTGCTTTTTGAGTGGCTTCAGCTTACCTGATCACATTAATTTGTGAAGAATCCTTTACATGTGCGTGTAGTTCTTTCAAATCTTTCCTCAGTTATGAGGTCGCTACTCTCCGGGTCGTTATTTTCTGGGCCGCTGCCGCTGCGGGATTTGCTAACTTCTGTGAAATTTTATCGCTAAAGTTTCGGGATTTGCTAACACCTGTGATATTTTATCGCTAAAGTTAAGGGATTTGGTAACACTTATGAAATTTGATCGCTACTTTCGGAGGTTCGCTACTTTCAGGAGGTCGTTACTTTCGGAACTTTACGTATGTTATGAAGCAAAATTGGAAATGTCGATTACTTTAGGTCAGTTGGTAAAGCACTACACCGGCTTGAATCACGTTGTTAGTTCGAATCTATTTGAGGGCTTTGTTTTTTTCATCTCCGTTTAAGTTGCGTACACAACTGTGATGGCCTTTCCTGTATTCAGTTATATCTAACGTGTTAAACTTTGTTTTGGTAGTTTCGCGAGCTATCGCCGCGGCTAAAGAAAGAAAACCGTTCACCATGCGCCATGTTTGTCTGCAACGCGTTTGTGAGACTCAGTGACATTTTGCAGACGCTTTATCATTTCTTTATCTTTATTTTGATAACAAAAAGATTGCAAATACTTAGGAAGTATTCTACCTAAGACCCAAGAACTCTCCTTAAATCAGTACCCGTGAGGTACGAGGGTCGCACTCACTGAGTTCCGCTGCCGTGCGTTTGAGCCCCAGCCAAACTGGAAATGTTTGGTGACCAAACATCATGGCAAACACTGTTTGGTAACCGAACATCTTACAGTTTGGCCACCTTGTTTCGTGTTGTTTCACAGTTTGGCCAGGGTTTTGGACACCAAACAATGTTTGACGATCTAACAGTTTGGTCACCAAACATTTCCCGTTTGGCCAGGGCTTTATGTTCTCTTTCGGTGATCCGATAGAAGACAAAGTTCTCGAAGTCTGTTTACAATACAAAAACGTTAACATTGTAATACGTCCTATCGCTTCGATATACTGGTGCTGCGCCAATTACTGTGGTCTCGTCTAATTTTGTTTAGAAAATTGACTACATCTGTGAAAAAGCCGAGCACGCGCAGGGTTGTTGGCGACATGTTTTTCAAAGAAGGAACAACATGGAGGTAAGCTTCTAGTCTGTTACAAGGTGCAGAAATTTATAATTCCTTTAGCTGTGCTCCTTTGAACAGGCAACGGGTGTCATGAAATAATTTCTTGCGCCCTTTTGTTGTTCACCATTCGGGTTAAAATTACCTTCAATTCGGTCAGTTCAAAGTGGTAGGACAGTGGCGGATACCCGGCTTTTTCAGTTTTGAAGAATTTTTGGGTGGTGGGATACTTGTGGTATCCCACATCAATGTCATGCTAATGAGTTGCAAAGTTTGCTATGCATTGTGGACAGTGTATCCCAGACATGTACCCTTGGGTACCTGTTTTTAACGATGTTGCCTCCTGCTTCATATGAAATGGATTTTGCTAAGAGATCGGTCTCACCAGGTTAAGTATCAAAGGCCTGTAACTGGTGGCATTTATGAGGAATAAAAAAGTGCGTTATATCTACTCAACAATGAAGCCAAATTCCTTAATATTCAGGTTGGTAAGGTTATAAATGACCAGAATAGCTAGACAGAGCGTCTTGTGTTATGTCTATATCTCAGGCTAGTAAACAGTTAACAACTACAGTTATTGTTTGGTCTAAGGTAGTAAAGTAAGGTATGAAAATACATGCATTATCAAAAGCGTATAAGTTGAGTTCATATCCTCCTTTTGTCTGCACTGGGTTGTTCAGTTTACCACTCAACTTTCTCTTCATCGCTAGACACGCTGCAAGAGACAAAATGCCAAAACGATTTTCAATATTTAATCGTAGTAATTCTGAGGACTGCTGTGTGGCACGTGATTTATGCTGGTGTTTGAGTGATAGATCAAAGCAAATCCGGCCTAGTTTAAGGTGACGATGTTTGTCCTTTTCCACGCTAATTTCTATTTGGCGTTGAATAGATCCCATTTTGCAGCTGTTGCAAGTTCAACAGGTGTTCTTGAACAGCGAAGGGTGTCACCCTCGCCTGTGCAGTCCTTGACAAATTAGTAACGTTTGCATCGCGTGCATTTAATAGGTGGTTTCGGATTTATTTTTTATGGACCAACTGACATCCCTGTTCCAGAAATCAGAATTTGACAGGGAAGAGCTCTTTGGATTCATCCCTCTTGGGCGTCTAAGTTACGAAACCTACACACCTGTTTCTTACCTATCATTAGCGCATTGGAAGCGTGGTAACCATGGCCTAAGATCAGGTGCAGGCAATTGATCACAATCAATTCTGATGTCTCCCTGCTCGAGGGCACGCTTGGGAGCTTTCACAATAGTATCGCTATTGGAGCAGAATATCTGAGACAACGTAGTCTTTCGGAGTTCTTCTAACTGGCACGCCGTGAAGGCCGTCTGCGTAGTTTTTAGGGCATCGTTGGGTTCGTTTTCATACCAGAAGCGATCTGCTATTTTGAGACGTCCGAACTGGTCACCCAGTATACACTGGAAGGTGGCGCCAAGGCGACCGGTACCTTCTGGAGGTTCAGCCAGTCCTGAAAAGATAAAAGCGAGTGACAATCACAAATGAGTAAACAACAGACAAGTTGACATTTTGTGCACGAAGAATCTTGCGTACGCATCGTAGCCCATTTTCCAAATCTTGTTCCAAATCTTGTCTACTGAAGTCTGTGCTATATTTAATGTGAGTTCATGTGGAGCAGCTTAACGTTTGTGTATGTGGGTATAATTTTAAAGGCGACCATTCCGACGTTCTGGTTCAAGCCTAAAGAGACCATTCCAATAAAACCTACTGAGTAGTGTTGCTATTTAGTCAACTTTCAAGTCTGTAGTCAAATCAGGTATTTAGCGGTTCTTTCTTGTAGTACTGTGTTTGAGAGAACATCTGGCTGATCTGGGGGGACCTGCATGGTTTACTCCTGCAAAGTGGCCGGATAATGAGATGCCCCATAGCGGTAGCTCTAACAATTCTTCCCTCAAATTTAACGCAGAGATGTGATCTGACTGTTAAGAGAAATCTCATGAGAAATTCAAGAATAGGGATCCAAGATGAAAGGCGTCCAGAAATCGTGATGTGTTTATCGGGCGGTCCCACATAATCATTTCGCGTTGTTTGCTTCAAAAGAAACTTTATTGGATGTGCAATTTTGACTGTGATAGCTTCAATACTCTCAGAGTTCTGGATGAGGAGGTAGTCCGTGTTACTCCTGGCCACGGGAAAACCAAACAAAACCCGCTCAGACAGGGTTGATTTATAATTTAACTGACTGTGTCCACAGCTGTTTGCTGAAATTTTTTTTAGTATCGCTTGGAGCGTTTCACTTAAGCTTTTGCTTACTAAGACTCTTCTTTCATTTTTTTTTTTCGTGATTCGTGATATGCAAATTAGGTTTCCAGATCTCACCCGTCCCCCTCCCCCTCCTCTCCCAGTCTCTCAAAACTGAAAATGACCAGTTTTTCCAACCAACGTACGGCACCTAACTGAAAACCAACGTATTAGAAACGTACCTCCGGTGAATAAATCGATGTCCCAGACACTGTCATAAACGCTCTCTAGATTGGCGACGCATTCTTCGGTGAAGCCACCGTTTGTTCTCAGTTCTTCAAAGCTTCTTATCCGTGTCAGGTTGCAACGCGCACTGTTACGGAATACCAAATATCCGGGAACTCCACGTTCGCGCGCTCTTTTAATGTTGATGGCGACAAGATCGGACAAATCACCTTCGCCTCGGCGCAGGTTTTCTTGTACAGAGCTGGAAAATCTCCTGAAACGCAAAAGACGAAAACGTGAATCCCTTCTTTATCTGTTGCACTTAGGTCCAGTAAAATATATGTTAGTATGGCTTTAACCCTGAACGCTTAACTTAGTAAACCTAGACTTTCGGAAATGTCCCGTTCTGTTTAGAACTTCTGCTACTACTGCTACCGCTACTTCCACTACTACTAATGACGATAACGGTATCGGTAACGGTATCGATAACGTAACGGCAACGATAATGGCAAAAGTAATGGTCATGGTGGGGACACTGAAAAACAAACAAAAGCAAAAACCAACAACAACAACAACAACAACAATTGTCAGATGGTAATGAACGGTAGGAGTAACTAAAGGTAATGAATTATAAGGTATCTAAATAACTATTGGTAATAAATATCGACAAATAATTAAACAAGTCTTACGATCTCATCTATGAAAAGTGTGTAAGTCAATGAAATCAAAACAACTGCATGGCGGGAACAATATTAATCAAAGTACAACTGCGAAGTAGTCGTGGATATGTGACCTTATTTGCGATGAGGGGGATTAAGCCAAGGTGACTCGAGAAAACGGCGTTTTAACTAGTTTAAACGGGTGAAAACTCTTTCTCGAAAGTGTTTAAACAACTTTTTAATGCGTTCCGAAACGTCCAGCTCTTTTGAGCATCAATTTCATTGTTCATGAGCTTAACACAATTTAACCTCGGGGTTCATATTTACATATTCGCGTTTGAATGAATTATCGAGGCAGGGAGATATCGTGGGAATTTAAAAAGTGTGCTCCTTTTGAAAGGTTTCTGTCTTGTCCGTATGGTCGGATAAATATCAGGCGAAAGGACGATTTCGCGAAAACGAAGCCAGCCAACACACTGCAGTATTTCGAGAAAATTGTTACACAAAGCTGTCGAACGAACGTGAACGCAACCGAAATTTGACATATGCAAATTATGCTTTTACCTGCCGGTCGGAAATGCAACATTTGCCGTCGTTTTCACAAACAACCATCGACGCCATGCTTTTGGATATAAAAATAATCAAGTTTCATTCAAAACTTTTACTGAAAAAAGTGGCCGTTAAGTTAAAAAGAAGAATATTTCTCAAAGCAAACTTGTGTTGACATTATGGCTAGACGCGATGGCGCCACCTAAAAATAATTTAATTTTAGATTGTATTGTTTTCGTTAGAATATTATTTCCAACGCTGAAAATGGCTTCGCGAATGCAGCTATATTGGTGTCAAAAGTTTTCGCCGTCAATTCCTGTACACACTTGGAAAATATCTTGGGTTGAACGGCTCATATATTTTTTCCACAGATGCGGTGAATTCGATGAACGAAGGAGAAGCTGCACTTGTGACGGAATATTGATTATAATTTCTTTCGCCGTTCGGCTGTTTGATCGGACGCTCCTTTTGCCGTTTACTTCTTTCGATCCGAGCTGAAATAAAGTTACTTTACTTTAATTTTTTCACTCCGTTCATCGGTTCGACTGTTGCTCCTCAGACATTACTTTGGAAAGCCGATAGAGGTATTCCGGCAATACTTCGGAAAATCGATATCTATTGGTATGCCGTTAACATATCGATTTGTTTACATCTGAGTGAGTGACAAATTTGCATAATCTGCCCCCTCACAATACTCGTTCCTACGCTTTCGCGTATCCACGACTAAAAATGACGATGCAATAATGGCCTTAGAGCAGGCTTATAGAGAAAGGGGAACAATATTGACCAACGCATTGAATACGTCTGCAGCGAAATATAAGGCTGACGTCCGATCCCACCCTAGAGAAGAATTGTAAACCCCATGAAACTATGTGATATGTGCGATATATAAATCCATTACCATTACCATTTAAGTTTATTTTTTTTAAAGAAGTAGCTGTTTGGTCTACGATCGGCTTTCCAAACTTTTCTAGATTCCAAACAAAAATCTCACACGGCTAATAAATCGCACCAAGTGTCTTGAAAGTTATTCACTTTTGGAGCCTACTCTTTTACGTGACGAGCTTCCCTTTAGGCGAGTATTCCTCTCTGTATATACAGTCATCGTTATTCAAGCAATTTATAAAATAGAGGGTTGACTTCTATAAGAAAAGAACAATTTACTTTAGTTTGGGGTGTTGTCGTTGCCATTGCCATTGGCACCGTCCGCGTCGCTTCAACTGTCGAACGATTACGCGATCAAGTACTAGTAAGACTTTCATGCCGAAAGGTCGGTCATTAAAACGTAGTTTAGACGGTGTTTAACAAAACCGCGTCCTAAGCCATTTTCAATTTTGCGAACAATCATAATTAAACGTCTGCTGCTGACGATAAGAAGAAGGCTTGCATCTTACGGCTAGAAAACTATTTATCTACTTAAAATAAACCACTTATCACAGATTTTAGTCTCCTGCGCAGCCGTTCTTTGTCTCGTCACGCAACGCTCCTCGCCACTAACGGCTGCTGAAAACCGAACCACATTCCTTTCCCTTTGTGTTTGCGGTCTAATGAATTAACCAATCAGGTATCACAAAAATGACTATGACGTCAGAGGAAACAGCATGCTTTTCATTCTGTCAGCGATGTCACGGACTCTGGTCACGGATGGAACAATTCCTAAGAAGATTGTCCATAGTGTTTAACATGATCATCGCCGTCGGCAATGCAAATCACGATAAATACTGATACAGGCAAAAGTTCACTCAATTGTCAACAAATCATTCAATCGTTGTGGATGTGAGGTGTTTTTCAAACAGCAGCGAAATGTTCATTTGCAGTGGACGCTATCTGTAAATGATGTGGCCGGGTATTCTGTAATCTGGCCCAGAAATGTTTGCTACAAGCGGTTGACAAAGTTCCAACGGGCTTCGTAGAAAGAAATTCAACGAGAAAGAGAGGAAGTCTTCAGTAAAAGGGAACCTCCAAGAGCAAAGCGATTCCTACGAGCTACAGAAGAGATACGAAATATTCCCGATGGAAAGATTGTCCGCGAAAACGTTTCCGTGACTGACCGAGCGAAGGCATCTAAATCCCTGCAATTTGGCAAAGGCAAAGCTAGCGCTTGTATTTCTTCTCCTATTGACTCCTAAAAGCGGGATTAGGGCGCCTATGACTTACGTTCCTGGCTTCCTATCTCCGATTCAAAGACACGCGGCCTACAATCTCGTGTTGAGTGTATTGCCAAATCAAAATATGACAAGTCCCGAAAAAAAATTGTCACATTCATTTGGTCCACGATTAACCTCAACACCAAACTCGTCTACACGGGAACAAAATCAAGTGCAATTACTGGTAAAGATCTACTATCCTAGTAAAAGCGTAAACAAAACACAAAACGCTAACCGTTTCCTATCACTCCATTGTAGTCCATTGTTAGCGCACGCTGGACACCGATATAATCTAGGCTGTGATTGGAGGTACGCCAAACTGTGGAATTGGCGCGTACACTTTCCAGAAAATGGAAGGCTGATCCTGATTGGCTAATAGTCGGAAAAGGAATGTGGTTCGGTTTTCAGCAGCCGTTAGTGGCGAGGAGCGTTGCGTGACGAGACAAAGAACGGCTGCGTAGGAGACTACACAGATTTGGATGCCCGCTGATTGCCTTACGCCAAGACTTTGTTTAAATAACCGACCCGTCGAGTTTTAAACCAATCGCTTCCCAAGCACTCTTACTCTTCCTTGTTACTCATAAACACACAAGGAAACAAGTTTGATGTCAAAAGTGATTATCTAAAGCACGTAAATTAGATTTCAAAAGACGCAGTATTCTCACTCGATTTAGTACTTGTACTTAAACGTAAGTCCATGATAGCAATAGTCTGGCCCGTCAAACTTCACAAGACTGGCGGTGTGGTTGCAACGTGCAGACCATGTAGAAGGCAAAGCTTCACAATAACTTAAAGGAAAACTTAGGTTTTCGCAAATTAATCGGTTTTTAGGAAGATAAGTAGTGCATGCGGATTACCGTTTTCTTTTCTTTTAAAAACTCGTCGGTTAACTTACTTGTCAAGCTTTCCTGCAGGATCTTTCATCAAGCCCGTTAAAATGGAATCTATTCCACCCTGAAAGCTGTCGTACAAGTAAATGGGGTTACCAAAGTCCAGCACAGCAATGGGCACGTATTTTTTGTTCCCACCATGGCACTTGTCGCATCTGTGTTCGAATTCGCTTTGAGTGAAGCGGTTGAATTCCTCTCGAACCAAGGTATGGCCGAATCGGTAGGCAGCGGTAGAGAAGCCAGCGGTCATTTGAGCGCTTACATTCGGATTGTAGCCCGTAAAAAATTCTCTTCCTGTAAGTAACGTCAGCCCAAATCTTACGATCTAAACAAGGTCAAAAACAAAAACACAAGGAAGACTGTTTAAGAAATCGAGCTGGAATTTCACGGTTTATTTTCAGATCATTATTTTCAGTATCCCATTCATTTTAAAAATATTAACTCTTTTTACAATCGTGATATAACTAGGTCCCGGCCAGCAACAACAAGTAGCTTTATTTGCATGACCATAACTTCATACAGTACTGCAAAAGCACGTATCTTAACAAGAACAATGTAATAATGTAATGAGATGGAAGATACAAATTAAAGATACATCAGTCTGATTTAGATAATACATTATTACGCGAATCTAAGCAAAATAGAATGAACTTCGTCAATTCAAATATTAACAAAATAATCAGAAGAATTCATTAATTCCTTGGTAGCTTCTATAAGGGATAATTGGGTGATATTCGGCAAGTGATTTGTTATTTTTCTATAAAATCTGTTCCTAAGAATTGAGTATTTAGGACAGCTAAAAAGAAAGTGTATTTCATCTTCAACTTGTTTCGATCCACAAGTAGGGCAGAGTCTATCAAACCTTGGGATTTGATCGTATCTTCCAGTTTCAATCATTAGTTTGTGATTACCTATTCGTAGTTTCACTAATTCTTTCCTACCATTTAGTTTTCTTGTAAAGCCTTAATAATAGGAGGGCGTATTTTCGTTCTTAAAAGTGTTATAAAATTCTAGTTTCTTGGAGTATTGCACAGTGTGTTGCCGATATAAGATATACTTTTGTCGCATTAATTTTTACAACGTGTTTGTTGTTAGCTTCAGTTAAGCGAGTTGGATTAAAATCTGGCAAATTATAGAATTTTATAATCGTGATATAACTAGGTTGCGGCCATCAAAATCAGACCATGAATATCAAATGCTAAAGAAGAAACTTAACAATAACAGTTACCAATTAAGACACTTCCATTTCTTCCATTTCTCACTTTCATATTTGAGCATAAAACGGCGAAAATGCAAATGAAGTGCAACAGACAAGGAATATGGCCTAATTCGAAGAAACTTACATTTTCCTTGCTTATAAGTAGTGGCAGAAACTCGTTGTACGTTATATGTTGTAGCTGTGCTCCAACGATTTTTCTTGTTTCTTGGTAAATCCTCTCCCCGTCCCAGTCAGTGTTTCTCACAAAAAACTCAGCGATTTGGTTGTGTTGTCGAACAAAGATGGTATGGACTGAATTGAGACCTGGTGGATTAATTAAAGAACGTAATAAAGGATCGAAGCGGAGTGAAAGGGTTTCTAATCCCCCCGTCCCCGCCCCCTTGATCATATAAACTTAAAGGCTACAATTTCGGTTTTTCCGCAGCAAAACAAAAACAAAAACAATCGGTGTTTAGCACATATTTCCGGAGAAGTCTTAACTTTAGTTAGAAGTCATAAATTTGCGGTAACGAAAGCACGTACCTCTCCATCTGGATAATTTTGCACGTATTCTGCAAAAACTACGAGTCTTTTTCATGGAGCAAGGATACTTTTCTATGATTTTCGATCCACACGAACTCAGTGAATGTAGGCTTATAACTTTCTTTTGCTTTGTCCCAAGTTTATGTTGGTATCTCACCTGGGTTCTCGTTGTTTCTTATGTCTCCTGACAAAAAGCATGTTCTGGTTGCATCTCGTGACTCGCAGAAACTTTCGGCTGGCAAGGGAGGGAGCAACTTATTCAAGTTGCAGTTAAAAGGGTGCTTCATAACCCTCAAGAAGCCGTTACCGGTGCGTAGTGACTCTGCGACCGCTTCAGTTGAGCCGTAAACGTTCGATGCGTCAATGTAGGCTGTTATTTCGTTGACATGTCCCCTGGGAATCAGTGCGCAGAAGTTGCCTTGCTCAGCTGGCGCATTTCTCTCAAGTTCAATTTCTTTGACGTCCCTATCAAGGAATGTGGCATCGTCTTCTGGAATTTCAATGTTGCAGCACTCTGGGTTGTAGGTCGGGGGGTCGCAGTTGATGCCCTGTTCCTGCGCTAGCGTGATGTCATGGTCCATGAATTGTCCAAAGTTCATAGTCAAGTGAGTTAATCTGAATGAGAAGGGATTCGTGCGCGCTGCGTTGCTGCCGTGAACAAACCGACTAACGTTCCGTGGGTTAGGAAGGTCTTCATCACGCGTCGATAAACGTGGAGAGGTAATTCCATCGCCATATCGAGGGCGTGCGAATCGAAGAAATGTATCGTCTACGGCTCCTTGTTCAGGATTTTCGAGGTTGTTACACGTTCCATCAATTGTTCGAAAACTGGCCTGTTCATCACATTCTATCTCTGACTCATGGGATTCTGAAGGAAGAAACCTATCAAACAACCTTATAATAATTCTTCTGCAAACTCTTGTCCGTCTGACCCTGTTAAGAAAGCGGAGTGGATAAAATTATTATACTGCAGAAGTTAGTTAACTTTAATAGTTGATCTCTCCTCTAACGTCGGTGTGGGACGCTCTTAACTTCTCGAGTTGTAGATGCTGGAAGATAAACAGGAATTAAAGGAAGTGCTCCTGAAAATATTTATTTACACAACGAAGAAATGTTCCGGCCCCCCTGAAATGAAAACTTCTTTTCACCCTTTGAGGTTTCCGCCGAATTTGCTTGAGAAACGCAAACTTCTAACACAGACTGGTAAGAGTGTCGCCTTTGACCCTTTAACGTTTATTCTGCAAATTACGTTCGCATGCGAATGCATGCATGTATACACCTAAGAAACGGTCAGGTCAGCTGTCAATCTATGAGCGGGTTTGAATGGAAGGGGCTCTCCATGTTCTTAAAATAGTACATACACTTCAAAGCACTTTCTGCCGATTTGGATGTTACCAGGTGAGTCCATAACAAGGAATTTTACAATTATTCAAATATAAAGAAATTTGAAAGGGTTAAGCAACGACAATCTTTAAAAACAGCACTTTACATGATGGAAGGATTGGAGCGGAATGGCCCAATTTTTCTCTTGGTGGAGCTTAACGGCAATAAAAAGAAAAGAAATATCGCAATAGAAATGCCGTGGTTCTAGTTACTTTCAAGGAGAAAAATCCATACGAATTTCGATGTTGACGTGCCACACAAGACTTATTCAACAATTTTGCGTCTCATCCCTTACTACGATATGTGGCTAATCTGAAATTAAACGTTTTTGAGAGCAAACGAACCCCATTTTCTAACTCAGAATAACTTTGCTACTTTACACTAAGCTCTTTCTAGTTTTCGGTGTGGACGAAACCATCGCATTTCCCGACCGCTTAGATATGTAACATAATATTCCTTTGCACTTACTCATTAAAGCTCGAGTTAATATTCAAAAGCGTTCTAATGTTTGGCATTGCACAGAGCCTATCCAAGACACAACTGCTGCACTCCTCACTCCTTATGACGCTGTTGAACTTTTCGTCACTTATGAAATTTTTGTCGGCGTCTTGCAAAGCGTTGTAGTGCCTTCTGAGGGCTGTTCGTCTATCTTGATGCCTGTAAGTCACATTAATCGAGCTGTTACATACATCGACGAGTCCGTCCGCCACTGATTTGATTTGATCGAACTGTTGTCTGGGGTTGTCTGCTTGAATCTTTAAGTCTTCATGCACATGCTTTTCTTTTTTCTTCAACCTACTTTCCTGTTTTGCTTCCATTTGGAGCATCTCGTCGGTCAGTTTGTCAATTTCGGCTCTTTCGTCTACATCGTCATTAGTGGCTTTACCGGGGTAGGCGTCTTCGATGGTGAACGTGCACACCACCCCAAGAACCAAAAAGAGAGCTAAACTATACAGCAAGCGGCCTGCCATGCTCACTGCAAAAGACATTGAATACAATAAAATTAAGTATACACAGTTTTTAGAGCACTTTTCAGTTGAGTGTCGAAAGTAATTAGCTAATTGCTTTGGTTTTTGTATTACTACGCTGAGTGATTGGCTTAACATACTCGCGCCACTTTCTCAACCAATCAGAAGTAAAACCAAAACCAACTATAACTCACGCGCGAACTTTATCCCGCGCTCTCTACGGACTTCATATAGTTACTTCGAGTTTTTATTGGTTCACTGCATTGTATGTGTCGTTTGCGATTGGCCAGAATAAGTACTTTGGTTTTGGTTTTGCGGCACTCAATTGAAAACTGCTCTAATTGAGTGTAAAAAGTAATTCTCGTTTGTTTTGGTTTTGCTTCACCTCGCTGTGTGATTTGTTAGCAAAATTTCGCCACTTTTTCAGGCAGTGAGTAGCAAAACAAAAACCAATTATGGCATGCTCGCAAGAAATTTCCCGCGCTTGGAGCCGAATTCTGATTGGCTCATTGCACTGTTTGCGTCTATTGTGATTGGATAGAATAACTGCTTTGGTTTTGGTTTGACGGCACTCACTCTAAAATGAGAATCAACTAAGGTAGGAGTAGAAATCGACTGGGTAAGAAAACAGAGTTTTCATGATATTTATGGTCTGGTAATCTGATGAAATTGGATGGCAAAGCAATTTTACAGCCAAATGCGATTAACATTCAGTTATAATCAAACTTTGAAATAAACGAAGCGTAAAGTGACACTTAAATCGCTAAATTTGTCCGCCCACTGTCCTCCTGAAACGACTCGTAACCGCGACAAAGTACGTGGAAGGTCAAATAACAAACTCCTTTCGTAATAGGTGCTGTAATGTGAAAATTTGTTAACAAGTATTTCAGCTGCGGGTCGAGCATCAGTTTACCCACATAGTAATGCCTTCCTGTGAATTCTGTACTTTAGCAGTGTTCTTTTGCTTTTTCTCTTGATTTATACTTATTACATTTTGGTATTTTGCGGGAAAATTGAATTTTTGTTCTTACGTAGAATTGTGAAAGATGAAGGATAAGTTTACGAAGTTAATAAGGCTATCATGTTGTTTAGGCATTTGACTCAATTAAGCCTTTTACCGCTTTGAATTTCAAGCAATTAGCCTCGATGTAAAATGCTCAACGTTTCCTTCCAAGAGTGACTTTGACTGCGGTGTGTCGATTTCCAAACGAAAGCATATCTTACTCTTCTATCACCTTCCAAACAAAGACTTATTAATTGTAACACTCCCTTCTTTTGCTTCTCCGTTAAGGCTGCTCGTTCACCACAACTGAGGACTTGAGGACTTATTTAGACCGTAGGTGTAGTTGAATTACACACCCCAGCCCCTCCCAGATAAAGAACACATGACTTCGTTAGCCTTAGTCACGTGATTAATTCATGGTTTACTACTCATTTGGAACTTTCCATGTTTCAAATCGCTTCTAGATGATGCAACTTAATGTTTCAGTCCAATTTGATCATACAAGAGAAGCGCATGTACTAAAGATGTACATAAATCGGTAAGAGTTTCTTTTTTGTTTTCCTCTTTCCGTGCAACTCATTCGATTTGCTAAAATAACTGATTTGTCCAGAGTAATAATTTCATCGTCCGTGACCTCTCTATTCGAAATGATACCACTTGAAATATATAATTTTGGGTCCTTTTTTTTTTTTTAACACAGGGAAGATGTATAAAGTCGGGCTTGAAACAATTGTTGATAATGTCCACTGTTTAAAACTTAAAAAGCGTTCTTTGTTCAGGAATGTCTTTTGTCTCACCGAGCGAAACAGGAAAATTTTAGCGTATTCAAATCTACTGGTAGGAATTTTCTTTTGTGTCTGTGTGAGAACCTCTTTCGGTTTCTAAACTAGTTTTTTGTATCCAAGGTGATGTGATGACAAGGTCTGTAATCGACGTATTCGAAATAACGCCTTTTGAAACGATTTTGGATCCTAATTTTGACGCAACAAAGAAATTCACGTTTCAGGAAAATCGAAAGCACAAAAACCGAATAGAAGAGTTGTTTCACAGCGGCAATGAAGTGTTTCGACCATAATGTTCGATCAACCATGTCCCTATTTTTATGCTTACAGGACACGTCAATGATCCAACAGAAAGTTAACATTCCAATGCATAGTGGATAATACAGTGAATCTGTTACGGAACGAATTGAGGATATTGAGCTTGCATTAAATAGCACGTCTCAGTCGTAATTGTACTCTATTTTTGCAAGACTTCTTAAACTGGGAGAAAAAGACCGAGAAGTTAGCGCGGGAAAATGTTGATCGATGCTATTCGTTTAAATGATTTCATCCACATTCGAGCTGCAAACAAAGTGCTGCATTTCGCCTGAGTTTTCTAAATGGGCACGCTTTTGTATTTTATGCCAGGCACAATTAACGCGGTCCCGCAAGAAAGTGTTTTTTTTTTTTTTTTTACCAAATCTCACTTTAGAATTTCATCCACATAACATTACAAATTAAGATGCAAATGAAGGTGCTTGGAAACAAATGTGAAGTGCACAGTGCATAGAAATGCTGCTAAGGCGTGGGTGAGCCAGTCCTTCAGCTATATTGATCTATCTCGATCTAACAGGGAACATAAATTGACGCAGGTTTCTCTGTATCTTCTTGGCATTGCAAAAATAAGGTTGAAACAGGGCGAAATATTGGTTGCCTTATTTTTAGTTCTGGGCAGTTTGAAAATTCGTTGGCTTGGTTCTGTGATTTGGCTTTGGTTTTCCTTATGCGTATTACATCGCAATTCAGCGTCAGCATCTTCGAGATTTAAACACACTAGCTTGATTGGTTAGATTAGTAATGGCAATGACAACTGATTTGTTGTAAAAAGGAAAAACTTGGAGAAGAGTTTACTAAGACTAACCAATAGTGTTGACGGACTTTTTGAAAATAATACTTTTGTTTTGAGAAAACATTTAAACGATTCTGAGTTTTACCCCTCTCTTTTGTAGGTAGGTTTCTGGGTAATGAGCCAATCTCGAGCTGTTTACCGCGCCGCTTTGTCTTGCTTTAGTCCTTGTTCTCTTTTTCCTGGAAAATTATATTGACTTCAGCCGAATTTAAAAGCCAGTTACTGTTGTTCCCGGTACAGGCAGCGGAGAACAAAAATTCCCTTCAAAACCCGGTCGTTCGGAACTTTTCCTCGATCTTCTAGAAAGTTTTCGGTTTTGCGCAGAAAATATATCTACAGTACAAGCCGTCCCCCTTCAATTCAAAGACAAACATGGACTTAAAAAGGTATTGGATATATAGAGCAGCTAGAACGACGTGATTAAGTCTCAGCTTACCTGATCACTATCAAGGCGAGCACAGTCACACAAACTCGTCTGCTTCTTCCACTGATCTGCTTTAGCCCTGCTCTCAGCTGCAAAATGTATATCTGGAAAGCGGAAAATTTTGGGTCATTAACATCCCAATGAATTACCTACACAATGTATTGTCTTGTGTGTAATAAGGCTCATTTGAATTAAGTAATTACGTGTGGAGCTAGTCAATGGTGAATGATAAGTCGGAGGCATGCAATTTGTTAATAGATTAAAACCTTTTTTCTTTACCGTTTCTTTTTGGCCAACACACCATGAAAGATTCTCGATCATATCGTGATGTTTCACCAAAAGAAAAAAGCACTTTTATTTCATGATTACGAAATAACCAATGACAAGTGAGGCTGATAACAAATCATATAATTAGACGAAATTAGTCTTGTTCGTTGCGTCGAGTGACGTTGGCTTCCTTCGCCCTCTGTTAAACATTAACTAGCTCCACTCCACTCCTCAAGTCATTTCCTCGTCGTTCTTCTTACATTTCGTAGAAAACTGTTTCAATATAGTATCATAAACATGCCGCTTGATTGTGCGGGGGACATTTTAAAGTCTGTTTGTCGTGTCTTTGTGGACGTTCTAGTTGGATAGTTTTTTCCGGGATGAAAGTGTATTGTTGACGTGCTACAAAGAGGTAGCTGGCAACCCTTTTGAAGGCCAAGCCTGATTCCTGCTTTTAGGAAAACTGACTAGTGTTCCTTCACTCAATCGTCAAATCGGTTTCTTGTCGGAAAACCGTAAATGCAATTAGCTTTAAAGAAAGGTCTTTAAACTGTGGGATGTTCTGGGTGAGCGGAAATTGCGTAAAACATTGGTGAAAACGGAAAAAGTTAAGCTCGTAATTTTAGCCTCTCTTTAATACTTGGACTCCTTCAATAAGGAACAAATACAAATCACCTCATTTTACCAGCTCTCTACGAATTGTTTTGTTACGGCGATCTAAGAGCTGATGGTTATACTGAGGCCAGTTTTTCTCTTTCATCATAATCCATGTTAACTTTGTTGTTCATATCTGTTTCACAGAACCAATATCGACCACAGTTTTAAGACGTTAACGAACGCATTGTTTTGCTCACCAAAGGTCATAGAAAACGTCAATAGATAAAAGCCGCAACTCTTTCACTGACAATGTTAGCTTGACCTTGACTGCTGCGATTCATTCTGGCGTCTTGCATACAACTTTGGCTTCACAATGTTGAGGGTCCCCCAGGGGGGGGGGGGGGGGGGGGTCTGTGTTCCCGTGTTCCCTTCAACATTTTAACTCTGTTCCCTTGTTCCCGTCCAAAATTACACCTTGTTCCCTTGTTCCCCTTTCAAGATTTTCTCTTATTCTTTGCATATACGTCCTAATTAACCAATCTGAACAAAACAAAATAACTGATTGAAGGTCTACAGTGCTGCTGATAAATTTTGATCATTATTTCTGT
The DNA here is from genome assembly GCA_016490735.1 of Pachyseris speciosa. NCBI lineage: Eukaryota > Metazoa > Cnidaria > Anthozoa > Scleractinia > Pachyseridae > Pachyseris > Pachyseris speciosa. Next base: position 897,901 of record JAEMWC010000271.1, read on the forward strand.
GATATTTTTGACTTTGTGAAAGTATTTCGTAACAAAAATTAAAACAAATCGTAATTGTATCAACTTTTTCCAACAAATGAAGATAAAACAGCAGAAAATCTTCTATCACCCCCACGTTTATGTAAAAAACGAAGGGCTTTGTGATTTTTTGTGTTTGTTCCCCTGCTCCCTAACCCATTTAATGTTCCCTTACTCCTTACGATTTTTTAGCTTTGTTCCCGTGTTCCCTTGTTCCCCAAAAACCCCTGGGGGACCCTCAATGTTTCTCTGATTATTCAACCTTCCGATACAATGTTTTCATGACTAAGCGGTTTATTAATAACCCAGAAAATGCACAGCCTGGATCATTTGTGTTATGGTTAAACTTGTCGCTGTCTTAATAACTAGTACGAGTCACATACAAAACAAACACCATGAACAAAACAAATTTGAAATGCTTAAGATTTAATTTATCTAGACAGAGATTTAATTCAAAAAGCTTCACGCGGCCTCTCGGCCTGGTTTAAGGCGGATTGGCTGTCATCTCTTGTTATATCCCAATCTTCATTCTACTCATCCTCCTTCTCCATAAAACTAGAAGCGGTCAAAAAAAAAAAAAACAATACAGCTAGCAGGGAGACAATTTCAGTAAATTTAAAGTTCATTGTCTGGTGAGAATAACTGGCGACACGGAGACGAACCAACCATAACGTACATGAAATAAAAAATAACCAAATATAAAATCAAGGATTCCTTCAGTAACATGTGAAGTCGCAACAGACAGTCAGCTCTTGAGTCTTGAATACTTTTCCCACTGAGTCTGGAACTGTTTGTTATTAGCTCTTTAAACAACTGTTAATGAACAGATTGAACAAAATGAATTGCACCCTAAGGCACTGTCCGGGGACGAATGCGGAAAAATGAGACGGCAAAATCGAACATCAACATACTTTTATTTTCAAACAGACTTCCAAAACATGCAAGCCGGTTCTTTACGTATTTCCAGAACTTTCTTTCATAAAATTAGTGGAAATGTTTTCCACATGCCTGCAAAAGTAATGAAGTCATTTGACACGGATATCGATATGTCAGGTTTTCACACAGTCCTGTAGCTTTGATTTGCGCATAGCCGAGGAACAGAGAAGTTGTAATATACTAAGTTTTGTTACTTTGAAAGAGTAAGACCTTATCTTAGTTTTGGTCATACCGTTATCCTTTATAAACAGGTATTGTTTAATGTTGCGAAAAATCTTAGGTGGAGGTAGGTTTACATGCAGTGTAATTTGTGCACACAAACGGCACTCTCCGCTTCAGTAAATAGCTTCTTCACTACACCAAACAAACAATGCTTTATTGATCTTAACGTCGGTCAACTGTCCTCAGCTACTGCAATGTCAAAATCAAATCCTGGCTATAGGCCTTTTGAGAACTTACTTTAATAATGTAGAAATAATCCATATGCTTCCCTGGAAGGGGGGGGGGGGGGGGGGGGGGGGGGGGGTTAGATGCTTTCAGCGCGTGCTCCAGTTTCATCTACAGTGAAGTTGCTACCAGTAATGAATCAATAATTAGAAAACTAGCTAGTCTTGTGCAAAGTTTCAAACTTGCTAGTTTCTGCCCGAGTGCCAAAAAAACAAATAGCGCTTTCTATTCTAATGTTTCGAAACCGTTTTAGAAACAGGAAAAAATTCCCAAGACACAGTAGCGCCTTTGTTTCGGTCACACAAAGGATTCTTAAACTTTGCACCTTTTACGACGACTGTCTAAGTATATCATTCGTCTGTGATGGATGTTACAATATCACTGTCGGTTGTAGAACTATTTGCGGTTGGTTTTCATAAAAAAGGTCGGCTTGCATTTTTTTAGTTTGCGTGTTTTTCGGGGAAGATAAATATGGACCAAAGGTGGGACAGGATTTCGGCAGCAACCATCTGCTCTATGTCATGCGTTATAGACAGAGCATGAATAAGGTGAAAAACGACTTATTATGCAATTTTCTGGAATATGTATTAAATGAAGTAGTATATCCGGGAGTTATCAAATACCACCTCGTCGTAACATAATTTTGTAGGTAGGTTTCTGGATAATGAGCCAATCTCGAGCTGTTTACCGCGCCGCTTTGTCTTGCTTTAGTCCTTGTTCTCTTTTTCCTGGCAAATTATATTGACTTCCGCCGAATTTAAAAGCCAGTTACTGTTGTTCCCGGTACAGGCAGCGGAGAACAAAATTCCCTTCAAAACCCGGTCGTTCGGAACTTTACCTTCTTCTAGAAAGTTTTCGTTTTTGCGCAGAAAATATATCTACAGTACATGCCGTCCCCCTTCAATTCAAAGGCAAATATGGACTTACAAAGGTATTGGATATATAGAGCAGCTAGAACGACTTGATTAAGTCTCAGCTTACACTCTTTTTTTTGTAAGCATATTGGCGGAATATTCCTATTTTTTTGTCGATTTTAGGCTGAAAATATTCTTGTAATATTCTTAATTATAGCTTATGACATTTCCGTTTAAGGACGTATTGAGGTATCCCATTACAAGTTAAGTGTTTGCTCTTTTGTACTGCACAAATACATTACATGTACTGCTCATCATTGAACATTTGGTTATTGCTAGCTTGTTATAGTAAACAGTTAAGTAAAAACATATCAGATTTTCAACGGACGAAATTATATTCTTTTCACAATTTCAGCCTCAGATTTATTCTTAAAATATTCTTAAAATCTCGTAAATTTCAGCCTCGATATTCTTATCAAATATATTCTTATATAAAAAAAGAGTGTACCTGATCACTGTCGAGGCGAGCACAGTCACAAAAACTCGTCTGCTTCTTCCACTGATCTGCTTTAGCCCAGCTTTCAGCTGCAAAATTTATATCTGGAAAGCGGAAAATTTGGGGGCATTAACATCCCAATGAATTACCCACACAATGTATTGTCTTTTGTGTAATAAGGCTCATTTGAATAAAGTAATTACGTGTGGAGCTAGTCAATGGTGAATGATAAGTCGGAGGCATGCAATTTGTTAATAGATTAAAACCTTTTTTCTTTACCGTTTCTTTTTGGCCAACACACCATGAAAGATTCTCGATCGAAAGAAAAAAAAAAAACAAGAAAAAACACCAAAAGAAAAAAGCACTTTTATTTCATGATTACGAAATAACCAATGACAAGTGAGGCTGATAACAAATCATATAATTAGACGAAATTAGTCTTATTCGTTGCGTCGAGTGACGTTGGCTTCCTTCGCCCTCTGTTAAACATTAACTAGCTCCACTCCACTCCTCAAGTCATTTCCTCGTCGTTCTTCTTACATTTCGTAGAAAACTGTTTCAATATAGTATCATAAACATGCCGCTTGATTGTGCGGGGGGGGGGGGGGGGGGGGAATTTTAAAGTTTGTTTGTCGTGTCTTTGTGGGTGTTCTAGTTGGATAGTTCTTTCCGGGATGAAAGTGTATTGTTGACGTGCTACAAAGAGGTAGCTGGCAACCCTTTTGAAGGCCAAGCCTGCATTCCTGCTTTTAGGAAAACTGACTAGTGTTCCTTCACTCAATCGTCAAATCGGTTTCTTGTCGGAAAACCGTAAATGCAATTAGCTTTAAAGAAAGGTCTTTAAACTGTGGGATGTTCTGGGTGAGTGGAAATTGCATAAAACATTGGTGAAAACGGAAAAAGTTAAGCTCGTAATTTTAGCCTCTCTTTAATACTTGGACTCCTTCAATAACGAACAAATACAAATCACCTCATTTTACCAGCTCTCCACGAATTGTTTTGTTACGGCGATCTAAGAGCTGATGATTATACTGAGGCCAGTTTTTTCTTATAATCCAGGTTAACTTTGTTTTCATACCTGTTTCACAGAGCCAATATCGACCACAGTTTTAAGAGATTAACGATCGCATTGTTCTGCTCACCAAAGGTCATAAAAAACGTCAATAGATAAAAGCCGAAACTCTTTCATTGACTTATAGAAATTCAATTTTAGCTTGACCTTGACTGCTACGATTCATTCTGGCGTATTGCATACAACTTTGACTTCACAAGTTTTCTCTGATTATTCAACCTTTTGATACCATGATACGAGAGGTTTTTCTCCGGATTCTCCGGTTTTCCCCTCTCCACAAACACCAACATTTCCAAATTCCAATTTCGTCTGCTTGTAAAGCGCATTTGATCATATACACATGGAAAATGCGCTATATAAGTTCTAAATTATTATTATTAATTATTAAATTATTATGTTTTCATGACTAAGGGGTTTATTAATAACCCAGAAAATGCACAGCCTGGATCATTTGTGTTATGGTTAAACTGGTCGCTGTCTTAATCACTAGTACGAGTCACAAACAAAACAAACACCATGAACAAAAAAAAATTGAAATGCTTAAGATTTAATTTATGTAAACAGAGATTAAATTCCAAAAGCTTCACGAGGCCTCTCGGCCTGGTTTAAGGCGGATTGACTGTCATCTCTTGTTATATCCCAATCTTCATTCTACTCATCCTCCTTCTCCTTAAAAACTAGAAGTGGTCAAAAGAAAAAAAAACGATAGAGCTAGCAGCGAGACAATTTCAGTTGTAACATCCATCTCAGACGAGTGATATACTTAGACATTCGTCGTAAGAGGTGCAAAGTTTAAGAATCCTTTGTGTGACCGAAACAAAGGCACTACTGGGTCTTCGGAATTTTTTCCTGTTTTTAAAACGGTTTCGAAACTTAAGAATGGTAAGCGCTAATTGCTTTATTTGGCACTTGGGCAGAAGCTAATATTGCCTTATCTATCAGCTGCAGCTCATGATTTTGAAACTTTGGACAAGACTAGCTAGTTTTCTATTTATTGATTCATTACTGGTAGCAACTTCACTATAGATGAAACTGGAGCACGCGCTGAAAGCATCTAATCCCTCCCCTCCCAGGGAAGCATATGGATTATTTCTACATTATTAAACTTAGTTCTCAAAAGGCCTATAGCCAGGACTTGGTTTTGACATTGCAGTAGCTGAGGACAGTTGACCGACGTTAAGCTTTAAACTCAATAAAGCATTGTTTGTTTGGCGTAGTGAAGAAGCTATTTAGTGAAGCGGAGAGTGACGTTTGTGTGCACTAATTCCCGGCATAGTCAATCGAACCCAATCGAACTGAATTTCAATCGAACTCAATCGAACTAAATCGAACTCAATCCATGGATTGAGTTCGATTGAGTTCGGCAATCGAATGAAATCGAACTCACACAAAAAAATAGCAATCGAACTCAATCGAATGTTTTTCATTTCCGGAATTCTTATTGTTGTAAAACTGGTGTTCAAAATCAATAAACAAGTTTTTGGAGACTTGAGTCTTCAGTGTCGTAACGTGCAGAAATCCCGTTATTGAAGGCCTGAAAACACAAGATCCGTTCAAATCTGCTGTTTTTAATTGTGTACGGTTACCTAGCGGGCGGTCAGATCATACATGTACATATAACAAGCAAATTTATTCACCGAACACAAATTTATTCACCGAACACAAATTTATTCACCGAACACAATCTAACGCAAGCCATTAGATTATGTTCGATTTCGGTTGCCGAACTCAATCTAACACAATCTAATGAATTAAGTTCGACTGGGCTCAATCTTTCCTTTGGTAGATTTAAGGGGTAATGCCCGCTACCATGTGGCCTTAGTGCCTTGAGAGTGGCTTGAGCTTACCCGATCACATTAATTTTGTGACGTATCCTTGTCACTCCAGCCACATCCCACAAGCTTTAATTTTTCACTGCTAAGTTCGACTGAGTTCGATTTGTTCGATTGGTTCGGAAATCAAACTCACACAAAATTGAGTGTTCAATTTCGTTCGATTGCCGAACTCAATCGAACTCAATCCACGGATTGGGTTCGATTGAGTTCGATTTCCGAACGTTCGATTGACTATACCGGGACAAATTGCACCGCATGTAAACCTAGCTCCAGCTAAGATTTTTCGCAACATTAAACAATACCTGTTTATAAAGGATAACGGTATGACCACAACTAAGATAAGGTCTTACTCTTTCAAAGTAACAAAACTTAGTATATTACAACTTCTCTGTTCCTCGGCTATGCGCAAATCATAGCTACAGTACTGTGTGAAAACCTGACATATCGATATCTGTGTCAAACGACTTCATTACTTTTGCAGGCAGGCGGAAAACATTTCCACTAATTTTATGAAAGAAAGTTCTGGATATACGTAAAGAGCCGGCTTGCATGTTTTGGAAGTCTGTTTGAAAATTAAAGTATGTTGATGTTTGATTTTGCCATCTCATTTTTCCGCATTCGTCCCCGGACAGTGCCTTAGGCTGCAATTCAATTTGTTGAATCTGTTCATTAACAGTTGTTTACAGTTCCAGACTCAGCGGGAAAAGTATTTAAGACTCAACAGCTGACTGTCTGTAGCGACTTCACATGTTACTGAAGGAATGCTTGATTTTATATTTGGTTATTTCTATTTCATGTACGTTATGGTTGGTTCGTTTCCGTGTCGCCAGTTAACCTCACCAGACAATGAACTTAAAATCACTGTCGGTTGTAGAACTATTTGCGGTTGGTTTTCATAAAAAAGGCCGGCTTGCGTTTTTTTAGTTTACATGTTTTTCGGGGAAGATAAATATGGACCAAACGGTGGACAGGATTTCGGCAGCAACTATCTGCTCTGTGTCATGCGTTATAGACTGAGCATAAATAAGGTGAAAAACGACTTATTATGCAATTTTCTGGAATATGTATTAAATGAAGTAGTATATCCGGGAGTCATCAAATACCGCCTCGTCGCAACATAAGGAATAAAGAGGCGCCGCGGCGCGCCGCCTCTTTATTCCTTATGTTGTCTCCTCGGTTGTATTTGATGACTCCCGGATATACTACTCGCGCATTGTTGCGCAAGCACCATCAACACCCGTTTAAAGGAAGGGCCCACCAATGTTCCCCTACTGCTTGCCAGATGCGGCGCGAAGAAGAGAGCGCCCTATTGAACAAGCGCTACACTAAGGTATTAATTGAGACACAATTTTTGAGGCCTCTATATATATAATCATCAAACCGTTGAAGGGTTTCGGCAATTGCTGGAGCAAACAGTGACTTTTATTCCACCAACAGGACCCTCCACGCGGCCATTCAAAACGCGCTGGCCAGACAAGCCGCTGTTTCTACCCCGCGCCAAACACAGCTCCAAGGCGCTACACGCCGAACAGCGACAAAAGGAAAAGACGAGGGGGATTATGAGAGGGTTGAGGTTGGAAGGAAAGGTCGCCGTTTTATTGTTTGGCGGTTGAAGCAAAACCTCGACCGCGACAACACAGCGGCCAGTGTCCGTTCTTGAACCCAGCTACGGTGACCACTTGATTGTTTGGGAGGAGGATAGTGACGAAGAACCCTTCGAGTTCTGTTCGGTGTTAAAAATGCAACGGGTGTTATGAGGAAAATTTTTGTGACAGAACCGGAACCCCCTCGTTTTAGGAAGAAATGGTTGATCCCCCCGCTTGGGTGTGGGAGGCGGCGCTGCAGGAGTTGTACTCATCTGCAGCTAATTGAACAAACCCCACACTAAGATACAAACATGTCTGCAAGTTGTTCACTTGTTCAAAACATTCAAGCTCTTCCTCCGGCCAGAGCTTGCAGAAAGGAATCTCAAGGAAGCTTTTATTAGTGCATTAGGTACCGGTTACTCCGTTTTTTTTGGTAGGAATCTCATTAAAAAGGGCAGGAGTAGATTAACGTCGATGACGTAATAATAGTGGATGTACTGTATCCCTTTACATAACAGAGACAGTGGATGAATTCCTTAGGATAACAACAGTGGATGTATTCCTTTTCATAACAGAGACACACGGATTGGTGTAATTCAAACTCTATTATGTTTTCAAAATAAAAGCGGGTAGTTTTTGAAAGCGCTATCTTTCTTGCAATTTGTTTGTTAGGAAAAACTTATGTCCGAGACTTTCAGTTTATTCCAAACGTTTATCGATCATTACTGTTAAAATGGCTTGCTTAACCGTTAACGATATCCAAGTTGCTTTGAATGCTTGTGTATCTCTTTCTTGCTTTCCGCTCCATTGGTCACTGGCTAATTATGCAAACCTGCAGTGCCCTAAATTTGCATACCAACTCCACAGTAAAGAAGCCCATGGCGACAACCTTCTGCCATACAACAACGACAATAGACGGCTTAAACACGTGAGTAATGTATGACAGGTTTTGTTGGGGACAAAATACACTGTATTAGCGAATACAGAAAGATTAAAATACAGAATTAAACTTTCCCTCGCCATATATTTTCTAGTAAAGTTATGTTCAGTTATGTGAACGTTTCGAATTCCCTCCTCCTCCGCCTCCTCCTCCTCAATTCTATTGTTTTCCCTCCTCCACCACCACCACCGCCACTACCACCACCACAATTCTACTGTTTTCCACCACCACCACCACAATTCTATTGTTTTCCTCCTCCACCACCACCACCACCACCACCACCACAATTCTATTGTTTTCCACCACCACCACCACCACAATTCTATTGTTTTTCACCACCACCACCACCACCACCACAATTCTATTGTTTTCCACCACCACCACCACAACAATTCTATTGTTTTTCACCACCACCACCACCACCACCACCACAATTCTATTGTTTTCCACCACCACCACCACCCCAACCACAACCACCGCCACCGCCACCGCCACCACCACAATTCTATTGTTCTACCACTATATTGAAATCGATATATTCGATTTCAATATAGTGGTAGAACAATAGAATTGTGGTGGTGGCGGTGGTGGTGGTGGTGGTGGTGGAAAACAGTAGAATTGTGGTGGTGGTAGTGGCGGTGGTGATGATGGAGGAGGAAAAAATTGAATTGAGGAGGAGGAGGCGGAGGAGGAGGGAAAACGTTCACATAACTGAACATAACTTTACTAGAAAATATATGGCTAGGGAAAGTTTAATTCTGTATTTTAATCTTTCTGTGTTCGCTAATACAGTATATTTTGTCCCACACAAATCCTGTCATACATTACTCACGTGTTTAAGCCGTCTATTGTCGTTTTTGAATGGCAGAAGGTTGTCGCCATGGGCTTCTTTACTGTGGAGTTGGTATGCAAATTTAGGGCACTGCAGGTTTGCATAATTAGCCAGTGACTAATGGAGCGGAAAGCAAGAAAGAGATACACAAGCATTCAAAGCAACTTGGATATCGTTAACGGTTAAGCAAGCCATTTTAACAGTAATGATCGATAAACGTTTGGAATAAACTGAAAGTCTCGGACATAAGTTTTTCCTAACAAACAAATTGCAAGAAAGATAGCGCTTTCAAAAACTACCCGCTTTTATTTTGAAAACATAATAGAGTTTGAATTACACCAATCCGTGTGTCTCTGTTAGGAAAAGGAATACATCCACTGTTGTTATCCAAAGGAATTCATCCACTGTCTCTGTTATGTAAAGGGATACATCCACTATTATTACGTCATCGACGTTAATCTACTCCTGCCCTTTTTAATGAGATTCCTGCCCAAAAAACGGAGTAACCGGTGTCTCATACAGTAGTGTTGTCGCCACGAAAATGAAAGAGCGCGCGGACATTGGTTGGGGAAATGTGCTCAATTTAATTGAATTTGGCCCTTATTGCGAAAAATGGGAACGCCTCACGAAAATAACACATTGCAGAAAATGCAGCCATTGTATGTGGAATGATAGGTGTTATGAGTGTTACAGACCCGGTGCCAGAAGTTCACACTTTGTATTTATGTTTTTTCAAAGAGTTTGAGACAGATTCTTTGTTATCTACGTTTTGTTGGCTCCTCGGGTACATCAACCAATTAAAGGTTCGTTTGTTGGTGCATCAATGGCTCAAACCCCAATTTTTCGCGAGGTGAGAGAAACGTTGCTTCAAGAAGTTGAAGCATGGTTGGAAAAAAACAAACAAAGATTCAATGGATTATAAACCAATGGAGTTCGTGAAGATTTTAGTTCACAACTGGGCCAACCCTTGGGAATATGTCAAAATAACCAGAGAAACAGCGTTCATTGATCTTTTTTGTGAAATGGTCGAGCGGGTGAAAAAAACTTGCAACTGTGAAGAACCAATTCCAGGAATGAACCGTTGGTCAACTAATTGAACACGCAAATGTTTTGGAAAAGGAAAAATGTTTGCAGTTGCACAAATCATTTTTTGTTTTGTGCAAGAAAAAATGAACCCGAATGGGGAAATCATTCAGGAAGTGCGGCGGGTCATTTATGAATTGAAAGTTGAGAAGGCTCGTTGTTGAGTTGGTTTTCATAACTTTTTTTCCCGCGAAGGTATACACCCTTTTGAACAAAAGGTGGTTAGGGTTATCTTAAGATGGAGCAAGTGAAAGCCATCGGAGCGGCAGCTTTACAGCTTGAGAAATTCAGGTGTGATTTTGTAGCAAAAAAGTTGAAGGAGACCGCGGGGCGCAGACTAGAAAGATTGCTGTCCCACTTACAGGAAAGTATTGAAGATCTGACTGATGCGATTCATTGCCGCGACCCCTGTTCCGAATCTTTTCGTTCCGCGTGTGAAGAGGTGGGAAAAAACCTCTGGAGTGTGAAAGACTTGATTTATCCAGAAATAGTTACCACAAAAGTCACTCTTGAGATCACCGATCTCATGAAGTAACCGGAGGAAGCCCAAGCCCAAGCTTCTGTTTAGTGTTGATCGCATTTCAGGCCAAAGTATGGCTCCACTGTCTCTGTTTCCGCGGGATCGCGTCAAGCTCCTTGACCATTTTTCGGTCGGCAATGTGTTTTCACTTTTTTTTCGTCTTCACCATATTTTTTTGCCCGAAAATGCAGCTGCTGTAATCAACATCATGTTGCATAGCAACCGCATCAGTGAGGCCAGTGGATTGTTGGAGAATTTCTGTGATTTCGCCAGTTTCGGGATCGTGTTCAAGTTGTTTGTAGAGGGGGTTGTACGGCCCGGTGTAGTTGTGCCCAGGCAACGTCCAACCTTTCTTTAGTGCCGGCAGTTTTCCAATCAGAGCGGGAACGTCCACACCCTTTCCATAATAATTTCTCAAGGTTTTCTTGAGAACATCTGTGTAACCGTGGGAAGGGCTTTTGAAAAAGCTTTAAAAGGTTTTGGGTCTGTGGCAAACTTTGGAACAAGAACACCTTGAGAAACGAAACGAGGGTCAAAAAGATCTCCAAACCCGGCGCCAGCAACCCCTTTCCCGTAACCCTTCCATTTGATCTACGAGCCGTAGCTTCGTGTGCCCCCTTTGCTTTTGTATTCGTTGTATTGCCGCTTGTATTAGGCAACCATTGCGCGCCCTTCTTTGGCTGAAACTTCAGGCCCTTTGAAAAGGGTTGGGTCGGAAACAATATCCCATAATTTTTTGAAGTCGACAAAAGGGAAGGGAGGAAGCCCAGGACCATCAAGATCGGGCCTGTCGGATTTGTAACGAATGTTGGGTCGGAATTTTATGGAAAGTTGGTAGAGCATTTCACTTTCGACTTTTTGAACCACCGGCTTTCCTTTCCTCACAGCCCAATCAATGGCTCGTTTTAGAAGCTCGGGGTTTCTCATTGCTTCGGAAGCATTATAACGCCCCATTTCCACCCCTACTTTCGCGAGATATGGAACCCCGTAATGAAGAAAAAGATCCATTGCAGTTCCAGCAATGTCAGAACCAATTCCAGCGCTCTCTGCAAGAGAGGGCGCCGCTTGTTTCCCAGCAAGAACCTGGTTTTGGTGATGCCACAGACTGCGCATTTTGCCTTGAGCAGCTTTCTGTGGTTTTTTGTTGTGACAACACGTTCTGTTCCTGGCGCATTCGGGGTCTTGCGCTTGTTTCTCACACAGTAAAAATCCACCATCACGTGGGTCTTATATTCAGGAAGTAATTTTTCACAACTCTTTCCTTTGAGCGTATATCATCATAAAATCTGCGCAGAATGCTTGCAAAACTCACCCTTTTGTTGCGATCGTTGAGAAACAGCAAACAATAGTAGCCGCACCGCACACTGTCAATCGCCTGAATTTTGGTTGTCGTTTCGCAGAAAGGTTTTGTTCCCCAGTATTAACATTTCTTGTTCCCACTCGGCGGGGGGGGGGGGGGGGGGTGCTTGCCGAAAGAGTCGAAATATTCCATGTCATTTTTGCCGCGCCAGCAGCAAACCCAATGCGAACCCAAACTTCCCAAATCGTCCATGTTGATGATGCAGGGGGAATGGTGCAAAGGTTTGGTCTTTTTGCTTGAGAAAATGCCTTTGAGGGGAATGTGGAGTTGTTCGCACCACTTCAACAAATCAATGTTGGAAAGCGGTACGTCTTTGAATCTTCCCGCTCCGAGGCGAGGTTTCACCCCACGTTCCAAAGAAAGGAGGCGAGCATTACCGAGGTGGGCTATTGCGCTTGCGCAGTGCACCCCTTTTCCCTTAGATTGGGGTGGAGGGGATTGGTGGGTATTGAGCGGCGGGGGCGGACGTGCAACTCTTTTCCTTTCGGTTGGGGTGGAAGGGGTTGGGTGGGTATTGAGCGGTGGGGGCGGACGTGCAACCCTTTCCCAATAAGTTTTGAAACGAGGTCGATAGCGAAGGGGACACCAATGGACGCCAACATTCCGAGGAAGCGTCCATATTGTGCAACCCCACCACCTCTGACGAACCCGTGGCCAACAAGAAGGTTCTCAAGTTGCTTTTTTTGTGTGCAGGGGACAACGTTTGCGTCATTTTGTACAGCTGTATTTCTCTCGGACCGAAGCCATGTCCAAAACTGTTCTTCAACAGCTTTTCTTCGCCGAAACTCAGACCCGCAAGTCCAGCTGTTTTTCCCCAAAGTTTTTGCAACAGGCAGAGCCAAACGAAGCACTGTAGGAAAAGGGTTGCCACCCCGATGAACGGTATTTTCCATTTGGATCTCGCTCATTTTCAAGTCAACACCGTGCTGCGCGCTGGCGGCTTTTTGCAGGCGGTTGATTTGGGTGGCCGTCAGAAGGAGTTCGTCACCATGCCCGATTTGCCCAGGCTTCAGCCGCAAACTGACGGGGGTTTTCGTAGTGAAAGCTTTGTGGAGCTTGGTTTTAGCCCTTCGGTCAAAAGCAAGTTGTACGGGTGATAGTTGTGTGCCATTCTAAATCAGATTCCGGAATTTTTGTGGGGGGTTTTCACAGCACGACCAAATCCTTGCCGACCTGACGCAGGCCAAACTCTTTTTCTGAAAGGATGGCGGCAAAGATTATGTAATCGTGGGCGTTCGCCGCCTCGTTCAACTGATAATGAAGAATCATTTTTTGAGGGTCGCCTGTCATACTCTTCACACCTCGAAGGTCAATGTAAAGGACTGGATACAAGGTGGTGAAGTTTGCGGGGTTCATCTGGGTTCCTGTGTTGTAGTCGTTGGCGCGATATTTGTAGTTGATCGCCGCCCGGCGGATACGCGTCACGTCTTCACCATCGTACTGCAGCTCGGGATAGAAAGTCCCACCATACTCCAGGTGCTCAATTTCGCCGAGTCATCCCCATCCAGATCGAACGTGTCGAAGAATTGGGGGTTGAAGGCGTACGCGTTCTGTTTCCGCGCTTGTTAAAAGAAAACGAAAACGCGTGCTGCCCTTCGGCCCCTCTTTGTTGCGGGCTCATTGAAAGTGATTCACCCAAATAAGCCCAACGGAGCGGTTTCAGAAAAGTTTCGTTCACAAGCTTTTGTCCTCTCGGGGTGAACGTTAGCTTTGGCACCATCGAATCGAACTTGGTGATGACGATTCGCCGCCCGGTGTTGTTGTTCTGGAACAGCAGTTCCTGGTCGTTTTGAAAACCGATTGTGAACCTCAGCTGCAACGAGGGCAACAGTTTGTCTGCCAATGTTTCGAAAAACGAATAGCGGTTGAGGGGAATGACTGTTTTGACTGTGCTCCCCCCCCCTTCCGTGGACAAGTGCGCCACGAGCTTTTGCCCCCGCTTTGGTCCCAGCGTCGGCGGTGGCCAAAGAGTCGGCGGTGTGGAGATACCAAAACTCGTCTCTTGCCACAGTCCGCGCATAATCGTCAGAATACTCCAACAAACTTTTGATGAAAATTATTTTATAGCATTACTGGCCTGATAAAGGCGCTTCTCTTCAGAATCGATTGTCAAGTCTTTGATCAATAAAAAAGAGCCGTTGATTGAGGTGGATTGTGTGTCAGCAACCACGTTGGCCCCGTCCGCCAGGACTTGAAACTTGTATTCGACCCGGAAATACGCGTTGTACCAATCGTAACTGAGGTCGCGGTTGAGAACGGTCAAAGTCCAATTGGTTTCGTCTTGGTGTTGCCCATTCGGTAGTGTTGTCAGCGGGCGGTCCAGAGTAATTTGCTGGAGCTCTGATGTCACGAGATATTTTTCCGGATCGCGAAAAGCCATCGTGTATACCCTGACGAAAAAAACCAACGTTGGTTTGCTAGCAGGCGCCCCAACTTCAACATCGTTTCACGTTCGGACTGTGGGAGCGCTCTTGCGTGCTTCGGGGGCCTTGCTCTTGCTCAACACGGCTCGGACTTTGCCACCCCCCCCCCCCTTTTTCGACGACCATCTTCCTACTTTTTCGCCAGCAGCAGCCGCGGCTTTCTCCGCCGCAGCTTTCGCGGTCTTGGTTGCGCTTATCGTGAAGGCCCGGCCAATGGCCAGCAACGAGTCGCGGACAACCCCGGAGCCTTTGTGTTTGAAACGGTATCGCCCCTTTCGTTCGTCAAGAAACTTCGTCCACTCGCTTGGGCTGCTCATTCCGTACACTTCCGGTGAAATTTTTCGGTTCATTCTCGCGGTCTTACCAAAAGCTCCAAAGCCACACGCAAACTGTTGAGATCCACAGGATTGTTGCCCACGTCTGTGACCCGGATTTCAATGGAGTCGATGGTGTTTTTGTTGACTGAATGGAATTTTGCCCGGCGGGGTTCTTTTTCCGTTTCGTTGCTGGGGATGTAGTTTGCGGTGGACAAAGCTGAACAAAACGTCGCTGTGCAAATTGCCATCAACGCGGCTTATCAAATCGCAGTGGAATGAAAGCGAGTCAGCCCCCCTCGTTATGTTCGGGTTTTTGGTTCCGATGAAAGTGGTGTCGTCTTGCAAAATTGTTTTCTTAAAACCGATCAAATCCTCAAAATCACCTTCAGAAAGATCGAGCTCATAACCCTTTTCCACCACAATCACCACTCTCAGAAGCCCATAATCGAAATACAGCTCGAAAAAATATTTTTTGTCTTTTTCTTCTGCCGACGGGTTTGTTGCACCGGCGTGTTTCTGAATACACCTGTTGATCTGCTCGTAATTATACACCACGTTGGAAAAAGTTAAAGTCGTCCAACTGTCGCCTTTTTTGCGCCATTTCAGTGTGTCGTTGTTGTGCGCCTTGCTGATGTTTTTCCAGGAGTAGCTCATCTGCAGGGTGTCCAGGGCCACTTCGTATTTGACAAGAGGGTCTTACTGCAAAGGGAGGTGGAAAAAAGTTGTGAAGTGGTGGGTGCTGAAGCGGTTGCACCCCGTTTGCGTCAGCGCTTCTGCGGAGTCCAGGATCAGACTGAAACTCTTCATCATATATACCTGTTGACGATTTTCCGTTGCTGTTTGGTATTTATTACACCTCGATCAACGAGCTCCGCCAACAAAGAAACCATGTCTTGGCGGAGCTTCCAGAAAGTATTCCCCGCGTCGATGATGCCGGCCATCACAACTAACTCGTCGATCAAATCATGGGCGGCCTCTCCCCACCACCCAATCCCGCTGCCCTCCCTCTCCCGATCGGAGGGTAATTGCGCGTGCGCAGTCTGCGGGTCGATTGCAGGTCGGCGCGGTGAAATGCCTTCCCTTGGTTTCTCGATGTCATCGCGCATTTGCCTGAGATCCTCAACGGACTTTCCATGCAGAGGAGAAGTTTTCTTTTTCACCCTGTAACTGGGGTCGTTTTCATGCATCGTGATGAGTCTGTTGATCGTTCCCAACATGGCTGACTCGTTTGTTGTTTCGAGAAATTCTGTCGCCAAAGGTTCCCCCATTCTTGACGTGAGACTTCTTCTTCTTCTTGTTCTCGTGCTTCTTCTTGTTCTTCTTCTTCTTCTGGAGCGGAAGAAGGAGGAGGGTTTCAGCATCGGGCTTTAAAGCATTCCACTCGAAGGGGTTAGGTCTGTCGAACTCATCCATCGTGTAGTCGGGCCCTTCCTGTTCCGCCTTGTCTTCTTTCTCGGCAAGTTTGTCCAATCTGGAGGTGATCGGCTGGAAAAGCTTCGCTGTCGTTTCTTTCCCTAAAGCTTGGGCATATTTGTGTTCTTTGATCACGCGGCTGATTTCATCTCGTTGTTTTTCGAGAGCCACCACTTTTGCGGCCTTCGCTCTCCACTTTTGCACCGCCATTGTTTTTGGCGGGGGGTATATAGAACAGATGAGATTCAGAAATTACGAGCTTGACTTGCCGCCCGCCAGCGGCTATCAACAATGGCACCATTAAATGCCGGGGGATTATTTCCGGATGTTGATTTGGGGACAAGCGGTTCGGGCAAAACGAACACCCTGATGGCTATGATTTACGAGCTGTTGTTTTTCGACAAAGTGTTCATTTTCTCGCGCAACTTGCACCAAAACAAGTACCGGGCCCTCTTGAGCAATTTCGCCTAAAACGTCGACCCTGTGGCGGGTTACCAGGTCATTGAGGCCGTGGAAGGGGACCAAGTGATTTCGCTCGAGGAGCTGCCGATTGACAACCAAAACATTGCAGTCTTCGACGATCTGCTTTGTGTGAAAAACCAAGCCGACATTGTCAACTATTTCGTCAATGGGAGGCAGCGCAACTGTTCATCGATTTACCTGTCTCAAAGCTACACAAACACCCCGAAAGACCTTCGCATGAACTGTGGATACTTCTGTATCTTCGACTTCGACCAAGGAGACAAAGGCGACAAGGGTGACAAAGGCGAGAAAGGCGAGAAAGGTGACAAAGTCGACAAAGGCGACGCTGGGTCCCGAGGGTCTGCAGGCCCTTGTGGCACGCAAGGGTTGGAAGGGCCCAAAGGGGCACAAGGACCGCAAGGGTCGCAAGGGCAAGTGGGCTCAGGGGGTGATTTCATGAAAACAGACGGCAGCACCGCGATGACAGGAAACCTCGATATGGGGGAGAACCTCATTCAACACGTGGGCTAGGCGAAAGATATTTTGAATGCGGTGAACAAAAGCCTTCTCGATTCAGAAATCGCGTAATGCTTGAAACGTGACGGTGAGAGCCCCGATTTGGGGGATTTGAACATGGCGGGGCATCGAATTCTTGACGTGAAAGACATCGATTCCGAAACCACCGAAGCTGACGTCGTCAACAAAAAATACGTGAACGCTAGTTTGCGGGCCAAATTTGACGCAATCGCGCCAGCGGATTTGAACATGAACGACAACGCGATCACCAATCTCGTTCCACCTTTCATCGCGACAAACGCGGCGAACAAACGATATGTCGACGAGTATTTTGTCCGAAGAGACGGGACAACAGCAATGTACGGGGATCTTGACATGGGGCAAAACCTCATCACAAACATTAGTGATGCATCACAGCCTTCAGATGTGGTGGCCCCCAAGCCAATCCCTTCGAGTATTTGATGGACGACATCAATGAGTCTTCGAGTGAGAACAACATCACGGTTCTTCGTATCAACAACTATTCTGCCTCGCCCCATTCCATCAACAAAAACGCATACCTTTTCTCACTGATCAAAGACAAAGACGGAAGCAACCGATCTCGCTCGCGCCTAGGGACCAATCTTTTCCAACTGCCTGTTGGTTACTGCACCTTCGTTGTCGAATACCTTCCTCCAGAGATGCAGAATGTCAGTGTGACCGCAAGCGCAACCACTTTGTCAATCAGGGGGCAGGCTCGAAAACCTTCCCAGCGGTTGGTTCGGCAGCTCCTTATGTGAAACCCTTGGTGCAATTTCACAGATGGGCAAGCTCGCCCCCAACTACATATACCTCGATTTGTATGGGGTGTCAACGGATTCGTCGCCAGCGGGAAGAATGGTGGTCTACGGTGTGAAAGGGTGGTTTCGAACGTGCCTTCGACCGTCTTCGACCAGGTTTGGGCAGTTGCCAGCGGGGAAATGAAAATGCAGACCGACTTGGATTTGAACGGGCATTTGCTTTTAAACACGAAATTGGGGGGTGATTTGAATTTGAATTACTAAAAAGTTCGCTGTTTCGCACGTCCGTCGCCGGAATGGTGATGGACACCGCCCTGGACCTGACCATGCGGTTGCTCAAGAGAAAACCCCGACCTCCCCCCATCAACATCTTCGACTTCAACCACATCGACCCGACCCTTCCGAAGGACCCCGTTGAGATGTTGAAACGCCTTTACGCTTTTTACCACAAGAAACATTGGGGTTACGAAAAGCTTTTCCGAACCTTTTAACGCAGAAATTTGCTTTGCAATGTGGTTGCAGGAAAGGTCTTCCTGACTGGGGCTGTTTCTGGAGAAGTGACTCTCAACCCTGGTGTCATTGCTGGTTTGACCGCTTTTGGCGCTGTCGTGAGAATTGTCGCGACAGCCAAAATATACGACAAAAAAACCCAAAAGGCCGGCTTCACGCGGGTGGAATACAAGAAAATTCTGAACGCCATCAGGTTTCATCTAAAAGGTGAGCCCCTTGATGTGAAAGACTTTCTTGACAAACTCAAGATGATCGACGACTTTGTCAGCGACCACTGCACGGAAATTCCTGAAAAGCTTCAGATGAATACGGCGAACGTTTTACCACAGGTTAAATCCCCGCCTTGGGGCGGGAAATTCCCATCAAGTGGGAGGGGCCCTCTTCAAGAACAGCAGTCCACCACCTGTTAAACCTTTCTTTCGCTCGGGGCTGTGTCTTCCGTTGAATTTTTTCGAAAACAGGTGCAATCTTTTCAAGAATTTCTTTTTTGCGCGGACAAGCTTCTTCTGGAACCGCTTGAAAGTAATCGTGGAAAAAACAAACGTACCTGACCGACCGGTTGGTTGGTTGGAGGAAATTGGCAAAATTATGGATGACATTTCCCAAAAAGCTCCACCGCGCCGTGCCGCACACTTGCCCCCCAGGAAACACTTCGGTGTTTACGGCGGCAAAAATACCATGTTCTTGCAGAGTTTTACGGATGTGGTTGTGAGAAATCATGACCGGCAACCACCCTTTCTCTTCTTTTCGGGGGACGTGGGCAGTTGTGTCGAGCTCCTCCACTCGCCCACATGACTGACAAACGAGTTCGAAATCTTCGGTTTTTTGCTGCATCTTTTTCCCGCAGCATAACCCAAAGGTGGAGGTTTTTCGAGAAAATCTGTTGTCCGCCATCTTTGCCCCCTTTTACATATGTTGAAATGAAAAAACTTTTTTCAAAAATTTATGACAGTCCGAATAGGTATTGGAAGGGGTTCCCCGCGGCGAAAAAATTGGCACAAGCCGCGGAAGTCATGGAAGATGTTGCAAGAAAGTGACTGTAAAAACGGGCTCTTTGGCAGATCTTTCCTCCCGCTCCGCGGCGCATTCCTCGCCCAAAGTTTGATGTCCCCACACCCAACACGGTGAACCAAGCCGACTTGCTATTTATGCCCCATGACAAAGTCGGACGCAAACTTTTCAAATATGCACGGACTGTTGTTGATGTGGCCAGCCGTTTCAAGGAAGCCGAACCCTTGACCTCGAAAAATTCTGATGAAGTTGCTCTGGCTTTCGAAAGAATTTACAAACGCGGACGCTGAAATGGCCAAAACTGCTGCAGGCTGACCCAGAGCGTGAATTCATGGGTGCTGTCTCTCGAGCGATGGAAAGTCATGGCAGTGCCATCCGGCGTGGGCATCCTGAGATTCACCACGACCAAGCAATTGTTAAGCGATTTAACCGAATTCTGGCTGAGCGGTTGTTTGGCCACCAATACACTGTCGAGATGCGCCTGCCCGTGGGTCAGCGGTCTGTGGTATGGGTGCAGAGGCTTCCACGAGTTGTTGCCGCTCTCAACAACCAAACCACGCGGCTGACAGCGTAAAAACCTATTGATGCAATCAAGCAACGAAGCGTGTTCGCAAAACCAGCAACGGCCCCTTTCAGAGGGCCTGTCAGGGAGGCTGAAATAAGGCTTCCTGCTGATGTTAAAGTCCGCTATTTCTTTCAACCTGGGGAGTTGGAAGGAGGGGTGCAAAGAGCCACCGACCCAATTGTTCGCTTAAAACTTTCACCATTCAACGGGCTATGATGAAATAGAATCAACCTGTCATGTATTCGATTTCCCGCCCTGAGGCGGGAGGTCGCGATTGGCCAAAACGCAGCTTCGTATGTGAAGAGTTGATGGTTGTCCCACCAGACACTGAATTACCCCCGTCCAACCCCCGCTAACGCGCAAGATGATACTCAATCGGTTCCGTGTGAATTCCGTCCGGCAGCACGTACCGCTTGTCGTAATAGGCGCTCAGCCCTAGTTTCTGCTGCTCGTAAGTCATCATTCGCCCTTCTCGCATTTGAAAACCTGTGTTAGTTGCCCAGTCTTTGTTGTCCTGGAGCGCCGCTTTGTAACGCCCCCGGGTCAACCTGTTTTGCTCTTTTGACATCCCCTTCTCGTTGAGTTTGTTTTTCCCGTGTTCGTCTTCCTCGAGAAAGTAGCACTTCGAGCAAAGGGCAATCATTCGCTCACAGACACTCTCCAACTTGAACAGCCCCGGCTCGTGATTGCTCCACTTGTCCCAAGCCAACCACTGCTTCTTTTCAGCTTCGAACTCCGATCGCAGCTCTGGTTTAATCACGTCTTCCAGCTTGTCGCCGCTGATCGCCATGTAATTGCTGTCGGTGTCCATTTGGACCAGCTCGAAGTCGCTGCGGTCCACAAATCTGTCGAGAAAGTCGTAGTAAAACTCCAACATCCGCAACTTGGCAAACTGATAACCAACGATGCCGACTTGAAACGGTCTTCTGATCGCGATCCGCGGCTTCCGGCTTTCCAGCTCGTACGCTTCCCTGATCTCGTCAAGGTCGCTAAGGAACGCGCTTCGCAAAGCCCTGTCGACGACCTTCTCGTTTTTCGTGTAAACCACGTTTGTTTGGCGCTCTGCAGCTTAGATCATTTTTCCGTACGCGCTGTTTCCCAACAGTTTGAAAACCTCCGCGAGCAGCGCCTTGCTTTTTTCCACGTCTCCGGTGCGGCTCGCCTAGGTCACCTGCTCAACAAACCATGTGAAGATTTTCTTTGGTTGATAGTTGATTGTTCTGTGAATTGCTTTGATAACCGCCAGGTACCACCGTAAAAGTGGAGCGTACACCAGCATCTTTTCAGCCGACAATGCGCCCAGCAGCTTCCTTCCGTCTCGCGGGTTCCGCCAGTTTTTTGCAGGTAGTCCAACATATACTGCGGCACGGCTTCAGCGGGCACCTGTTTGTTGATGAAGAAAGGGGGCATTTCTTCGAACTTGGGCCACAGGTGCTGGGGAACTCAATGTCGACCTCGGCGAATCCGAACCAAAAACCGTCTTTCACTTTTTGTGTGAAGGTGGGTGCCTCTCTGGCTGCTTCCTCGTTGGTGTAATGCACGATCTGCCCCTTCCCGCAAGGCATGTCTTGTCGCATGGTTGACAAGTACAGAGCGTTTGCATCGTAACCGAGAATTTTTCAACAAGTTTTCAGGTTGGTGACTCTGTGTAAACAAATTTTTGTGACACCGGCTTCGTGGCACCTCGTGAACACGAGGCTTGGCCCTCCGACAACCGCCCCTTTCAACATCGCGTACTCTTCCTCATCGGGGGTCCAATGCTCTGCTCCCGGCTCCACTGAGCCCCGAAGAAGCTAGTGAAGGGAACTCCGGGAATCCACACGGCGTCTTTAAGAATATCGATACCTTTGTCGGTGTAAAAGGCCCGCATCTTTTCCAATGCTTCCAAACTCAATTTACATATAGATGGGTCCTGCCTCCACAGTAGTAAATTACACCTGAACTCTAAGGGATCAGCTTACTTAGCTACTAGTTTTATTAAATTTCTCAGACCGTCAGCAAATAAAGCAAGACGTACCAAGGGTTTTCAGACCCCACTACGTCAGCTAGGACAGTTAATAATGCAGCCAGCGTCAGGATCAATTGCTCCCCCAGTACACAAGAAACCACGTCGGTAGACACGGTTTGTCATGACCCAATAAGAGGTGAGTTTGGTTCCACAATGCGTAACGTCGCTAAACTAAAGGGACTCAAAATTGCCAACCTGAATGTTAATAGTCTACTCAAACATACCAATGAAATTAGGCATGTCTTACTTAGCACACCTTTTAATATTTTCGCTATAAATGAGTCTAAAATTGATGAATCAATACCCAACAATGAGATAAGTATTCCTGGCTGTAATCTTATTAGAAAGTATCGTAATAGAGTTGGCGGCGGTGTCGTCTTGTACATTCGGGATAATATACGTATTCTGATAGGGAAGACTTGGTGCCTAGCAGTCTTGAGATGGTCTGTGCTGAAATCATCCGCCCTTATAGTAAATCTTTTCTTGTATGCACTTGGTATAGGCCTCCAAATTCAGATATGGACCTATTCTATGAGTGCGAGATATTTTTTCAAAGGAGTGACGCCGAAAGCAAAGAGTTAGTGTTAGTCGGTGATCTTAATTGTGACGTTAGTAAGGTTTCATTGGATCCCCACACAAGACAATTGATTTTTCTCTGTTCCCTTTACCAAATTGATCAGCTAATATACAAACCTACCAGGGTGACAGATACTTCAGCCACCCTGATAGATCTAGTTTTAACAAAAGCCAAAGAGAACATACATTCTTCTGGTGTTATACATCTTGGAATCTCAGATCACAATTTGATTCATGCAGTGAGGAAATCTGTGTTACCAAAAACTAATCAGGGAGTGAGAGAAATCAGAGACTACAAACACTTTGATGCTGAGCTTTTCGTTGAAGATTTATCCCGAATGCCTTGGAACGTGATTCAAGAAATCAATAATCCGAACACATGTTGGAATGTATGGAAATCCTTTTTTACTGAGACATTAAATAGGCATGCACCCATACGACACAAAAGAACAAGAGGGAACTCCGTTCCCTGGATTACACCTCACATCAAGGACCTCATGAGAAATCGAGACTATCACAAAAAACGGGTTATAAAATATGCCTCACAGACCCACTGGGAGAGTTTCAAAAAATTGCGTAATAAAGTAAATATTCAAATGCGTAATGCCAGATCCAAATTTTTCCACCATAAGATTAATGACTGCTCTAGGTCGAATGACCCTGAGAAAGCTTGGACACTCATTAATACGTTATCGGGTAAAAATAATAAATCGAACAATTGGAGCGAGCTCTTAGTTAACGATAATTTAGTGTCAGATCCCAAATCTATAGCTGAGGGTTTGAACGACTATTTTGTTAATATTGGGCCGACGCTAGCAGCAGAATACGATGAAGAGTCGTGCGATATTGACCAAACGACAAACAATAATACCAATCCACTCCCATGCACGCAGTTTAAATTTTCATCAATTCCTGTCGATAACGTTGTGTCATCTCTGAGAGGCCTAAAAGCAAATAAAACAATCGGCCTGGATAAGATTCCTCCTAAAATTCGCAAACTTTCAGCAAGTATAGTTGCACCGTCTTTGACGTACATCTTCAACCTCTCTCTTGCGACTGGAATCTACTTAGATGATTGGAAACGCGCACGTGCAACGCCGATTTTTAAATCTGGAGACAGACGGCAACGTGCGAACTACCGCCCCATTTCTATTTTACCAGTAGTGAGCAAAGCATTTGAAAAGGAGGTTTTTCGCCAGGTATATGGTTACCTGACTAAAAACTGCTTGTTGTCCGAATTTCAATCTGGAGTTCGTCCGAAGCACTCCACGGTAACGGCTCTCATCCAAGTGTGTGATGTATGGCTTGAAAACATGGAGGATGGAAAATTGAATGGTGTCATTTTTCTTGATATTAAAAAGGCATTTGATTCAATAAATCATGACATTCTTTTAAATAAGATGAAGAAACATTTTGGTATCTCTAGCATAGAACTGAAGTGGTTCGAATCTTGTTTGACAAATAGAGAGCAGCAATGCAGTATTAATGGACAACTCTCATCCAAGAAAACAAACACCTGTGACGTGCCTCAGGGCTCAATCCTGGGTCCATTGTTGTTCTTATTATATATCAACGACCTGCCTGAGTGTTTAAGATCAACTACTCCATGTATGTATGCAGATGATACCCAGATCTTCTCATCCTCTTACGATGCCAACGAACTTGTCATTAAACTAAATTCTGACCTCGCTCATGTCCGCAACTGGCTTATAGAAAATAAACTTCAAATGCACCCCTCTAAGTCTAAATTGATGTTTATTGGCTCTTCATATAATTTGAATAATAAGAATACCGAACAACCAGTTGTAGTAAATAATTCACCCATAACTCGAACTGATACACATAAATGCCTAGGGGTTCAGATAGATGAAAGACTTAGTCGGGATAGTCATATCAACATGATTTGTAAGAAGGCCAGTGCGGGTATTGGAGCGATGAGACGTATCAAGCCCTTTGTTCCTGTAAATACGCTTGAAAAGGTTTATAAGAGCCTAGTACAGCCTTATTTTGAATATTGTTCCCCTCTTTGGGACAACTGCGGCAAATTGCGAAAAGATAAGTTACAAAGATTTCAATCTCGCGCTGCTAGAGTTCTTACTGGTGCCAGTTATGATATTCGTTCCGCTGAAATAATCGAGACCCTCTCTTGGGACACACTTGATGTGAGGCGGCTCCGGGCCAAATCAACATTGATGTTTAAAATACTAAATGACGACACTGCGCCCGACCTCAGGAACTCTTTTGGTAGAAGGAATGTTGATCAGACTAATTACCATCTTAGAAATAGTGCTACAGATCTGACACTTCCTAAACCGAAAAGAGAGTTTCTAAAAGAAGTTTCGAATACAGCGACGCGATGCTTTGGAACCAACTCCCAAATGAAGCAAAACTAGCGGAATCGATATATTCATTTAATAAATATATCAAATTGTAATTGGGTCATGTCATGCTATATAGTCTTGTGCTAGTTATGTCCTAGCTATCCTAATACTTTTTAATATTTAGTTTATAACGATTAGTTCTCGTTCTTAGCTGAATTTTCGTAGGGTTTAGATTTATCATATTATTAACTCGTAGTATTAGCTTTAGTTTCATTTTTATGTCCGTATAAACACGCCCTCCATGGAAACCAGCTAAGTGTTGTTGGGGCTAGCGTGTTTCTTGATTTAAATAAAGTATACCTACCTACCTACCTACCTACATCCAGGTTGTTATAGTGGCGCAGCCAGTCCGTAAAAGTTCGCATTCCATTTTCTTTGAAAAGCCGCTTGCACTGTTCGAATTTTTTCCTCGTCAGCGGGTATTCGTCGTGCAACCGCGAGAACCAAAAGAAGTAATCAGGGAGCCCGGGGAAGTCAAGCTTATCTGGGGGGTTAAACCATTCGTACGGGAACCACGATTTCTGGGCTGCGCAGTCCTAAGCTTTCACCTACTTGTCATAGCTGGTTTCCGGCCCAAGGTAGTTGATGATGTCCAGGAAACGGAAGCCTTCGTAAGAGTAAACATGATTTTGTTGGCATTTTTTTCCACTTTGATGTTTTCAGCAGCCTCGGCGATCTGCTCCACGAAATGTTCTTCGGTGAGATTAAGATCGTACCGACCTGAGTTAAACCCAAGAGCTGGCACCTGGTTGCACTATTCTTCAATCTGGGCGCGGCGTTTCGGCGGTAGAAAGTGAAGGTCCTCAGGCAAAAACTCTGCTTACACCTTTTCCCGAATGTTTTTCCCCCGCCGCTCCAACTTTTCCATAAACTTGCGGATTAGCTCTTTTGGGTCTCTCTCACAGATATGTGCTGGGGTTCGTTCAAGTGTGTTGCCGATGAAAACAGAGATTGGTACGTGCGCGTTTTCAAACGTTTATGTGTCTGTTGGTTCTTTTCGGGTAGTTTTTATCACCAAAGGCCTCGAAGTCGTACAGAAGCGAGTGTGGAAAGGTTTTCGTGAAGGTTTGTTGTTTACCTCCGTCCCCGCCCGACATTGCAAGCCCACACTTCGATAACTTTGAAACCAGCCTCACGAAGCGCTCTTGCTCGCTGAACAGTGGCTTGGAAAGAGACTTCGCGAATTTTTCCATTACTGATGGTTGTGTCACGATCGGTAAAACATTCTAGGCAACCGTGGAAATAGCAACCGTGATACTGGAAAACGGGTTTGGTGGAAAAATGAAAACCGTCCACAGGGGCTCCAGCAACCCACCTTTCCCCACCGTGCCCGCACATCGCGTAATGAATGTGAATTTGTGGACGGCGCGCTTCTCTTTCGACCCAGTTGGTGGGGGCGGCATAAACGGTTTTATCGGGGAAACAGGCTTTCTCAAATGTTGTTTGCGGTACCTCAACTTTTTCGTTTGGACAGATGATTCGCATTTCACCTTGGGAACATCTTTGGGTGTGGCGATGAAGGTGGCAAGCTTGTGTGAATCTTGTGCGGCAATGCACACACGCATAAACTTTAGCCACCCTCTCAATATTTTTTATGAGAAACGCGTGACTATCGAAAACACAGATCGAAAGAATGTTTTTCAGCTTTGCCGGCGCCTTTCGCTTGAGGTGCCAAACTACCTCTCCCGTTTCCATCCGTTCGGGCTCATAGACGCGGATGCCGAGCCACTCATCCAAAAATTTCCCTTTGTTGAGACGCTGCTCAACCTTGTCCAGTTCATCGAGTGATGTCTTGGGGAAATCTTGACAGGGGGCTCCAAAAAAGCTGTGCCCAAGTTGGCGGGCAGCTCCTGTAGAGCGATCTGGTCTTGCACCTCGATGAACAGTGATGCAGCGCCACAGACAGAGGTTGTCCTGAAAGTGTCCAAAGCCACCATTGCCCGGCCGCGTGCGATGTGCGCAAGGTTGCACAGCCAATCGGGAAGGGGGCCTGTTCCCGCCAACGGTTAGCGATCAAGCACGGCCTTTACATCGAGGGTGGTAAAACCCACGAACCTCCATTTTGTGGATGGCCTGTCTATGTTATCAAGCCCGAGGCGGTCCTTCGCTTTCTTTTACAGCCATTACTCTGGTTCTGCAAGGGAGTTAAACCATGGGGAACCGTGGGTCTTGAAATCCTCTATCTCGTCGCTGTTCTCAATGTTACGTAGTTTGAAGCCGAAGGTGTGTCTGAGGTAGAAAGCTGTGCGAACTGTTTCTCAAATCTTGGCCATTAACTGGGGAGTCAGTGTCGCTGTCGGGGTTTTGCTTCAACCGCCAAACAATAGAACGGCGACCTTTCCTTCCAACCCCAACCGCCTCATAATCCCTCTCATCTATTCCTTTTGTCACTGTTCGGCGTGGAGCGCCTTGGGGCTGTTTTAAGTGCGGGGTGGAAACAGCGGCTGGTCTGGCCAGCTTGTTTTGAATGGCCGCGTGGAGGGGGCCTGTTGGTGGAATAAAATTCCGGTAAGCTCCAGCAATTGCTGAAGCCCTTCAACGATTTTTTGATTATCAACACCAGTAGCCATACATAGAGGCCCCAAAAGTTGTGTCTCAATTGATACCTTAGTGCAGCGCTTGTTCAATAGGACGCTTTTGGTAAGCAGTGGGGGAACATTGGTGGGCCCTTCCTTTAAATGGGTGTTGATGGTGCTTGCGCAACAATGCGCGAGTAGTATATCCGGGAGTCATCAAATACAACCGAGGAAACAACATAAGGAATAAAGAGGCGGCGCGCTGCGGTGCCTCTTTATTCTTTATGTTGCGACGAGGTGGTATTTGATGACTCCCGGATATACTACTAATTAAGAGGGCATTCATTTTATGACTACACTCTCTTTGAAATTAAAGAGGTGTCCAAAACGTGAGGTCCAAAGGAAGATGAACACGGCAACGTGTTCTTTCCTGTGTTTTTTTTTTCTTTTCTTTTTATCGTCCCGAGCGTACAAATTAATTACGTAAAGTAAAATCATTTGCTCGACACATTTCCTGAGCATCACAAAACCATTAAGCTCAATGCCCTATATCCTGCATATTTTATTTGATTAGTATTTGTTTAGTTGTTACGCCTGTTCCACTCACGTTTCTCGCGCAAATCACAGAAAGCTCAAGACCAGTGGCTGCAGTAACGGTCGTAATACAGGGTTCGGAGTCCGTGAAAGGAGAATCGAAGTAATCGATCTAATAATTCACAGCGCGGCGAAACCAAACACAGTACACGCTGAATAGAGAAGCGAAATAAGCCGGGATAATGGACGTTAGCATGTCACCATTGGTTTAATTCATGAATGGTTGCCAATGTGAATCATGTTCAATGTGCGTGGTAAAAGACAAAAAAAGGTATAAGAAAAGAAATTAAATAATGGGTGGTTGTAGTTGGGGGGCGTATTTCTGGGAAATTCGGTGTTAAACTGCCGGTGATTTGTCGATCATTGGATACACTACTTAGGTGGTTTTTTGCACCAACAGGTAACACCCATTTAAAGAAAGGGCACGCAAACGTTCCCCCACCACCTGCCAAAAGTGGCGCGAAGAGAGCGCTCTATCGAACAAGCGCTGCACCTGGGTATCAACCACAACCTCTTTTGAAGTGTCACATACACACAATAACCAAACACCCTTTTGAACAAGTGTCACATAGACACGACCAGACCCCCCCACTTGGGGCTCAATTCTTGCAGTCTCTATATATGGCAGATCAACAAATTCTTGAAGGGCTTCAAAGGCTGACGCAAACAGATCCAACACAGGCGCAAAACATTGCAGCCATTTTGGAGAATCTTGTTCCACAAACAACCCCCCTGCGGGCGAGCGGGTATTCAAAATGCGGCCAGACCCGCTCCAGCCTCCACCCCACGCCTGCAACAGCGTCGAGACTCCCCGACAAACAGTAACAAAAGGAAAGGACGAGGGAGAATATGAGGGGGTTGAGGTTGGAAGGAAAGGTCGTCGTTTTATTGTTTGGCGGTTTAAAAATAACCTCAACGGCGACACCACATCCCAGTTTATAGCCAATATTCGGGGAAAAGTTCGCAAAGCCTTCTACCTCAGACGAAATTTCGGCTTCAAATTACGCAACATTGAGAATGGTGATGAGATTGTGCATTACAAACACCACGGCTCCCCGTGGTTTAACTTCTTGACAGAATCAGAGCAATGGCTACAAAAGGAAGAGGAGAATCGTCTCAGTCTTGATAACATTGACATTCCATCCACAAAATAGAGGTTTAAGGGTTTCACCACCCTTGATGTGAGAGGCACTGCTTGACCTTCAACCATTGTTGAGAACAGGCCCCTTCCAGATTGGCTGCGTAACCTTGCGCATAGCTGGGTAATAGTGGCTTTGGCCTCCTTTCAAGACAACCTCTGTCTGTGACGTTGCATCGTTGTTTCCCAAGGGGCAAGACCAGATCGTTGGTAAGCAGAAGGCCCCGCCGGCTCGCGCAGAGCCTTTTGGGAGCTCCCTGCCAAGATTGCCCCAAAACATCTCTCAACGAACTGGGCAAGGTTGAGCAGCACCTCAACAAAGGAAAAGCTTTTGCTGAGTGGCTTGGCATCCGCGTTTACGAGCCAGAGCGGTTTGAAGCAAGAGAAGTAGTTTGGCATCTCAAGCGAA
Organism: Pachyseris speciosa; assembly: GCA_016490735.1. Taxonomy (NCBI): domain Eukaryota; kingdom Metazoa; phylum Cnidaria; class Anthozoa; order Scleractinia; family Pachyseridae; genus Pachyseris; species Pachyseris speciosa. The sequence goes on from JAEMWC010000271.1 coordinate 927,498, forward strand.
ATGCGCCAGCAAAGTTGAAAAACATCTTGACGATCGGTATTTTCGATGGGCACGCGTTTCTCATCAAAAACATCCAGAGGCTTGCAAAAGTGTACCGTGCTTCCATTGCCACGCAAGATTCACAGAATCTCGGAGCCTTCAACTTCACGCCAAAAGATGTTCTCGAGGTGAAACGCGAATCATTTGTCCAAATGAAAAAGTTTAAGCGCCACAAACAACATTTGAGACAAATTCACATTCATCACGCGACGTGCGGGCACGGTGGGGAAAGGTGGGTTGCTGGAGCCCCTGTGGACGGTTTTCATTTTGCCACCAAACCCGTTTTCCAGTATCACGGTTGCTATTTCCACGGTTGCCCAAAATGTTTTCCCCGATCGTGACACAACCATCAGCAACGGAAAAACTCACCAAGCCTCTTTTAAAGCCACTGTTCAGCGAGCAAGAGCGCTTCGTGAGGCTGGTTTCAAAGTTGTTGAGGTGTGGGCTTGTGAGGTTGGGCGCGATGGTCGCAAACCACAAACCTTGACGACAACCTTTCCACACGCGCTTCTGTACGACTTCGAGGCCTTTGGTTCATAAAAACTACCGAAAAAAAAACCAACTGACGCATTACAGATTAGATTAACTGATGTCAGCGTTAGCCCTTCGTCGGACGAATCGAGGAATTGTGGGTTGTGTGTGGTTTATATACAGAAAATAGAGCTACGCATTGGTGGTAACATGGCAACGTGAAAACAGGAATAAATTAATTGAATGAAAAGCGCTCGTTGATACAGTGGGGATTAAGAGTGCCAATTTGAAAGATCAGTTTCTGCTCGAGAGTTTTTACGGCTTTCCGTGGTACCTTGATGTAGGGAAAGGCCGAGATCGACATGTGTTGTTTGGAACGGTTAGGGAAATTAAAATGCCGAGCGACAGGTTTGGATGCGTCTTTGTCATCTTTCTCAACATCACGAAGATGTTCTCGGAATCGGTCACCTAGTCGTCTTCCTGTTTCGTCGATGTATAACTTTTTGCATAATGTGCAGGTTATGCAATAGATAACATTTGCGGAGGTACACGTGAAACGATCAGTGATCTTAACAGATCGCTTAGGGCCCGATATTTTGTCAGTGTTTTGGTTGAAAGTACAAGTTTTGCATCGCGAGCGCGCGCATTTTAAAGTGCCAGGTTGTTCAGTTGTTTTGAATGCGCTTTAACTAGAAAGTTACCTACATTTTTGTCGCGTTTGAATGAAATCAGCGGTGGTTCCGAAAAGATTCTAGCAGTTTCTGGATCATTTTGCAGTATCTTAAAGTTATTAAGAATGATGGCATTAACTGGGTTATTATGCGGGTGAAATGTGAGGGTGAATGGAATTCTGTCATTCTTTTCCTTTTGTGACGTCTGTAGGGCTGACTGTTGATCAATCTGCTGAGCGCGGTGATGCCGATTGAACCACAGAATCGAGCAGAAACTGATCTTTCAAATTGGCACTCTTAATCCCCACTGTATCAACGAGCGCTTTTCATTCAATTAATTTATTCCTGTTTTCACGTTGCCATGTTACCACCAATAGCGTAGCTCTATTTTCTGTATATAAACCACACACAACCCACAATTCCTCGATTCGCTCCGACGAAGGGCTAACGCTCGAAACGTCAGCTAATCGAATCCCTGAACGGTGGTCAATTTACATTATCAACTCCGTTCATAAACCAAATTTTCGTGTTTCACTCCCCCACCGACGCAGCACCACAGTTTCTTTAGAAACTAATCCCCTTTATTCAACTGACGCATTAACGTTTGAAAACGCGCACGTACCAATCTCTGTTTTCATCGGCGACACACTCGAACGAACCCCAACACATATTTGTGAGAGAGACCCAAAAGAGCTAATCCGAAAGTTTGTGGAAGATTTGGAGCGGCGGGGTAAGAACATTCGGGACAAGGTGCGAGCAGAGTTTTTGCACGAGGACTTTCACTTTCTACCACCGAAACGCCGCGCCCAGATTGAAGAATGGTGCAACTAGGTGCCAGCTCTTGGGTTCAACTCAGGTGGGTACGACCTTAATCTCATCAAAGAAAATTTTCTGGAGCAGATCGCCGAGGCCGCTGGAAACATCAAAGTGGCAAAGAATGCCAACAAAATCATGTTCACGCCGACGAAAGGGTTCCGCTTTCTGACCGTCATTAACTATCTGGGACCGGGTACCAGCTATGACATGTGGGTGAAAGCTTAGGACTGCGCAGCCCAGAAATCGTGGTTCCCGCACGAGTGGTTTGACGCCCCAGAAAAGCTCGACTTTCCCGGGCTCCCTGATTACTTCTTTTGGTACACGCGGTTGGAAAGAAGAATTCCCGTTGTCAGTGAAAGAATTCAAACAGTGCAAGCACCTTTTCAAAGAAAAGGGAATGCGAACCTTTGCATACTGGCTGCGCCACTATAACAACCTGGATGTTGTTCCAGGGTTGGGAGCGCTCGAAAAGATGGGGGCCTTTTACACCGACAAAGGTATCAGCATTCTTAAAGACGCCGTGTCGATTCCTGGTGTTTCCCTTCACTATTTGTTTCGGGCTCAGTGGAGTCGGGAGCAGAGCTTTGGACCCCCTATGGGGAAGAGTACGCGATGTTGAAGGGGGCGGTTGTCGGAGGACCAGGCCTCGTGTTCACGAGGTGCCACGAAGCCGGTGTCACAAAAATTTGTTCACATAGAGTCGCCAACCCGAAAACTTGTCGAAAAATTCTCGGTTACGATGCAAACGCTCTGTATTTGTCAACCATGCGACAAGACTTGCCTTGCGGGAAGGGCAGATCGTGCATTACACCGACGAGAAAGCAGCCAGAGAGGCACCCACCTTCACACAAAAAATGAGTGCCGCAGCACATGTTGGATTATCTTCAAAAAACCGGCAGAGCCCGCGGCGATTGAAGGAAGTTGCTGGGCGCATTGTCGGTTGAAAAGGTTCTGGTGTACGCTCCACTTCTGCGGTGGTACCTGACTCATGGTGCGGGTATCAAAGCAATTCACAGAACAATCAACTATTAACCAAAGAAAATCTTCACATGGTTCGTTGAGCAAGTGACCGAAGCGCGCCCCATCGGAGATGGGGAAAAAAGCAAGGCGCTGCTCGCGGACGTTTTCAAACTGTTGGGAAACAGCGCGTACGGGAAAATGATCGAAGCTGCAGAACGTCAAGCAAAGGTGGTTTACACTAAAGACAAGAAGGTCGTCGACATGGCTTTGCGAAGCGCGTTCTTCAGCGACCTTGACGAGATCGGGGAGGCGTACGAGCTGGAAAGTCGGAAGCCGCGGATCACGATTAAAGGACCGTTTCAAGTTGGGATCGTTGTTTATCAGCTGGTCAAGCTGCAGATGCTGGAATTTTATTATGACTTTCTCGACAGGTTTGTGGACCGTAGTGATTTTGAGCTGATCCAGATGGACACCGACAGCAACTACATGGCGATTAGCGGTGACAAGTTGGAAGATGTGATTAAACCAGAGCGACGAGCGGAGTTTGAAGCTCCAAAAAAACAATGGTTGGCTTGGGACAAGTGGAGCAACCGCGAGCCGGGGCTGTTCAAGTTGGAGAGTGTTGGTGAGCGAATGATTGCTCTTTGCTCGAAATGTTATTTTGTTGAAGAAGAGGAAAACGGAAAAAACAAACTCAGCGCGAAGGTGATGTCAAAAAAGCCAAAACAGGTTGACCTGGGGGCGTTACAAAGCGGCGCTTCATGGAAACAAAGACTTGGCAACTAACACAGGTTTTCGAATGCGAGAAGGGCGAATGATGTCTTACGAGCAGCAGAAACTGGGGCTGAGCGCCTTCTACGACAAGCGGTACGTGCTGCCGGACGGGATTCACACAGAACCGATTGAGTATCATCTTGCGTGTTAGCTGGGGTTGGACGGGGGTAATTCAGTGTCTGGTGGGACAACCATCAACCCTTCGCGCACGAAGCTGCGTTTCGGTCCATCTTGAAGACAATACATGACCGGTTGGTTTGGTTTGATCATAGCCTGCTTAACGGTGAAAGTTTTCAGCGAGCAAATCGGGTCGGTGGCCCTTTGCACACCCCACTCCAACTCACCAGGCTCAAACAAATAACGAACTTCGACATCCTTAGGAAGTCTTTCTTCATCCACCCCGACGGGTCTTCGATAAGGAGCTGTGGCCGGTTCTGCGAACACACTTCGTTGCTTGATTGCATCGGCAGGTTTTTGCTCAGTCAGCCGCGTGGTTTGGTTGTTGAGAGCGGCAGCACACGTGGAAGCCTCTGCACCCATACCACAGACCGCTGACCCTCGGGCAGGCGCATCTCAACAGCGTATTGGTGGCCAAACAACCACTCAGGAAGTGTGCGGTTGAACCGCTCCACAATTGCTTGGTCGCGGTGAATCTCGGGATGCCCCCGTCGGATGGTTGTGCCACGGCTTTCCATCACTCGAGAGACAGCACCCATAAATTCGTGCCCCGGATCGACTTGTAACAGCAGTCGGCCATCTCAGCGGTCCACGTTTGTAAATTCTTTCAAAAGCCAGAGCAACTTTTTCAGAATTTTTCGAGGTCAAGGGCTCGGCTTCCTTGAAACGGCTGGCCACATCAACAACAGTCAGCGCGTATTTGAAAAGTTTGCGCCCGACTTTATCATGTGGCATAAAAAGCAGGTGTGCTTGGTGCACCGCGTTGGGTGTGGGCATATCAAATTTTGGCCGAGAAACGCGCCGCGGAACGGGGAGAAAGACCTGCAAAGAGCCTGCTTTTGCAGCCACTTTCTTGCAACCTCTTCCGAGACTTTCGCGGCTTGTGCCAATTTTTTAGCCGCGGTCCACCTCTTCCAATACCCATTTGGACTGTAATAAAGTTTTGAAAGACGTTTTTCCATATTAACATATGTAAAAGGGGACAAAGATGGAGAATAGCGATGGGTTGTGCCGCGGAAAAAAATGTACGAAAAAAACAAAGATTTGGAACTCGTTTGTCAAGCATGTTGTCGTGTGGAGGAGCTCGACACAACAACCCACGTCCTGCGAAAAGAAGAGAACGGGTGGCTGCCGGTCGCGATTTCACGCAACCACATCCGCAAAACTCTCCAAAAACATGGATTTTTTGACGCAGTCAACACAAGCGCGTTGCCGGGGGGCAGGTGTGTTGCACGGCGCCATCGATTTGGGAAATGTCATCCATAATTTTGCCAATTTTCCCCAACCAAACAACCAGTCGGTTAATTACGTTTGTTTGTTCCACAATTATTTTCAAGCAGTTCCGGAAGACGTCTGGCCGCGCAAAAAAGAAATTATTGAAAAGATTGCACCCGTTTTCGAAAAAATTCAACCGAAAACACAGAGACGGGCAAAAGAAAGGTTCGATCGGTGGTGGAATGCTGCCCTCAAAGAGAAAAGCTTTTTTTCCATTCCCAACCTGTGGTGAACTGTTTGGTATATTTCGCTAAAAGCTTTTCAGGAATTTCCATGCAGTGGTCGCTAACAAAGTCGTCGATCATTTTCAATTTGTCAATCTTTCTCATCAAGGGGTTCACCCCTGAGATGAAACTTGATGGCATCCACAATTTTCTTGTATTCCACCCGCGCGAAGCCGGCCTTTTCCGCTTTTCCGAGGTTTTCTTTTGAGAACCCGCATGGTCGTATATCATATAAAAAAAAATTTCAGAAGACAGTGTCGTAAGAAGAGCTATTATTTTGTGGCTGTGCAGCAAGCATGGCTGCGCGTATTTTTTCTCGCTCATGCCACTTTGGTTTGGGGTTTTTGCAGGGGCAGACCAGGTTTTCAGCCAGAGGCTCCCACACCCCCTCCTTCACCTGTGAATGACGAAGAATTCGAATTGCCTCCACCCCCACCACCTCTTGAGGAAGAGGTCGAGCCCCCTCCGCACCAGACTTGAGGGAAACCGGCGCCAACAGAGTTTCTCGAAACAACGAATCAGACGATTTGCGGTCGCTCAGCAGCATGGTCACAAAGATGGAGCAAAGTGGGCTAGAGGTGGTGAAAAGTGGAAGAATGGATGGAGGGAAACGGGGTGGGAGATGACTTTGAAAAGGTGATAAACAATTTGTATGTGAAGCTTGGCTCATTGAAAGCTGGAAACTCCTCGCCCAAACTGCGAAAAGATATTGTGCGGCTGCTTTCCGAACTTGTCAGTCGCGGGTTTTTGACGAAAGCGCAAGGTCAGAAATCTTTCGGAATTATATAGGATGACTTTCCACCTGCTGCTTGACTCCAGTCTCGCGCGGTCACAGCGGGGGCACCACAACCAAGAGACCCACGATTTTCGAATCCATTTCACCCCCCCCCCCCAATCGAGCACAACCAAAATCGGAACTATGAAGCCGCACTTGACAAGCTGATCACGATGACCTATTCTTGGCACAATGTGGCGGCGCAGTATGACAACAACCAACTGAAATGGAGAAAAAAAAGGCGAAGAGTGGAAAACTTTGACGATCCCCGATGGAATGTATGGGTACACCAGCCTCGCCTCGTTTTTGCAGGGGCACACTGGGTTAACTGATCCCGGCGCCGCAAACAAAGAGCACATTTTTAATTTGTACTTTGATTTGTCAACTTACAAAGTCGTAATCGCAAAAGACTACGAGCTCGACCTCTCCTTCAGGAAATTCGCTGAGCTGCTGGGGTTTGACATAGAGATTTTGAAAGATGCAACAAGTTTTGTTGGCGACAGGTTTCCGAACATCACGAGGAGGGGGGGGGGGGTGGGGGTGGATTGGGTTTTTCTTCACTGCGACTTGATCACAAGGAGGGTGAAGGATGTTCTTAGCGATGTTTTGTACGACATTTCCAACGTGGGGCTGCCGGTTAGCTATCCTTTCAAAGAAGAGCCCCGCCTTCTTGAATTCCACACCGTGAACAAAGTGCGTATCCACTCAATCAGAATACGGGTCACAGATGGGAGAAACAATATTTTGGACCTCACTGGTGCCAATGTGGCTTTGGCTCTTGTGATTCGGGAGGCCCCCACCGAGGTGTGAAAAATTCCTTGGAAAGTATATTTTGGCTTTGAGTCTCAACTCGAAGATGAACAATCCAAGTGAGTGGATGAAATTTTCGACCCGCGGGCTGGGTGGTATCGCTGTAAACACAAAGGTTCTGGTGTGGTTCGTGACTCTCTCGTGAACATCAGTAAAAGATTCGCGAAACCAACCCCATTGCCAGTTACCGAAATTTCTCTGCAGAAGGTGGAGAAACACCTCAAAGTTGGAGAAAAGGGACGGAAAAAAATCCGACGACTGTTGGGGAGGCGAAAAGCGCAACCAAGAAAAGATGCCATGTGGAAACTCACCCAAATTTTGGCCAATCGGCTTTGAAATTTTTTTTCTGTTAAGACATCTCATGGCTCGGTTCAGGTCGCCACAATATCTTGAAAAGGTGGATTATGATCGCCTCACTCTTGACTCCCCGCTCGTTGCCCCAGCAAATGGCCAACATCAAATCAAAACGAGATTGACTTTCTTCGCAAACAATCGGGACCTCGCCCGCGACTGGTACAATGTTTATTTCAATGTTGAGTACCGTTTCGCGGCTCTTACCGACGGAGCCAACATTGCGCCCAACGCTGAACGGCGCCAATCAACGGCTCTTTCTCATTGATAAGGAACTTAACTTTGAAATTTTCAGGAAAAGCTATTTACACGGCAACCAACGTCGGATTATGCCCACGACTACTCGCGGAGCGTGGCAAAGCGCGAGTTCTGGTATCTCGACACCGACAACACTACCGTAACCAACCCCGCCACCCCGCCACCAACACGGGATCGAAGCCCGACACAAACTTTCGCGAGGAGCGGGAAAGGTGAAAACTGTGATCCCTCTCAACCACCACCCGTTTTTTGAAGAGCTGACGGACAAATTGCTCCCCTCATTGAAGCTTGAGTTCAATATGACGCTGCAGGATGACGCCGAAATGATTTTTCAGAACGACGGCACCGGGCGACGAATTGTGGTCAAAATCTCGAATTGTGGGTTCCAACACTATAACTGACGCCAGAGGGTCAAAAAAGGTTTAACGAGCAGTTCATGAGGCCGATAAGATGGCCTTACTTGAAGGAAACACTGGCCCCCAGCCAAGCCCAAAGAGATGCGAGCGGTGTGTGGAAGATTGCTAACGGCGTCAAAAATCCGAAACATATCTTTGTCTTCTTCCAACAAACGAGAAAAGCAAACGCCCTCACCTTCAACCCATACAGCTTTGACACATTCGACCTCGATGGACAAAACTCGGCGAAACTAAGCTTTTGCAAACTGAAGTATGGTGCCGCTTATTACCCCTTGGTCGAGTATGACGAAGAAGACCGGACACGCATCCACAGCGATCTGATTGAGTTCCGATAAAGGAAGAATGACCCCAACTCCAGAACTCAAATCAGTGTGGACAACTTTTCGTCTCCTAACCCCGTCATTTACTTCGACCTTCGCGCAACCACAGAAAGTGTGACGGCTGATGCGAAGGAAATAGAATTGCATGAAGCTCCCACGGACCACGATTACAAAATTCTCGCAGCCATCTTGAATGAAAAAGATTTCGTTGTCGACCAGAGGGGGGGCGATCTGGTGATTGTGAGTTAGGTGAACCAAGTGGAAAATTCTTTTCTTTAGTATGAGATGGCTACGACGTACTCTCCGTTTCAAATCGAGCTTTCTGAGGGACAGAAACGCAGCTTGCGAAAAGCTGTCGCCTCGTGAACAGCTGTGATGCTGCGGGTCAAACCCGAACAAATTGGGAATGGCGACTCCTTCCTTTTGACAGCCACCCAAATCAAACGCATGAAGAAAGCTGCCCGCGAAAAGCGCGGCGCTGATCTCAAGATTACCCAAACACAGATTGAAAAGATGGCGCAGAGTGGCGGCAATCTTTTTTCAATAGTTTCAGTCTGGCGCGACCTTTGTTTGTGCCTGCGGCCAAATCCGCCGCCAAAGCTTTGGCGACTGCGGTGCTGAGTTTCGCCGCGGACAAAGCTTTGAAAAAGATTTTCGAAAAAGAGTTATGGCCCGCAGGAAGTGGAGCTTTACTGACTCGCTCAAAGACCGACAACAGACCAGAAAAAAATGATTGAAAGGCACTTGGTTGGGATGGGTAAGGTTCGTGGTGGAGGCACGGCTCCATATAGTGGTTTCTTGGAATGCTGGCTTCCATCGGGATTCCCCTTGCTATTGACCTTATCAAAAGCCTTTGGAAAAGGGATGCAAGTGGGCCCCTCCCGCTCTCGACGCTCACTGCCTGCTCCACGACTGCCTCCACCTTCCCCTTCGCTTTGAAATGGGATGCAGATCAACCCTCCGTGGTATCCCCCTCCACCTGTCTGGGGCACTTCGAGAGATTGGGAGAAAAAAAAAGTGAAATTTCGGGATGTTTCACTTTCAAACATTGATCTGACTAATTGGTGTGAATATCTTGGCATTCCGATCCGCGGAATTTTCTCCCGAGACGAAGCCAAACCTCTGCACCATTCCCCATGCATTTTGAACTTGGATGATTTTGGTAGTTTGGGAACACACTGGGTCGCCTGCTGGCGTGGGAAAGATGTGGAATATTTCGACTCTTTTGGACAGCATCCTCCTGCGGAATGGGAAAAAGAAATGAGGAAAGCGGGAAACAACGACCAAATCCAGGCGCTCGACAGTGTGCAGTGTGGGTACTATTGTCTGTTGTTCCTCAATGAGCGCAACAAAGGAACAAGTTATCGGAATATTCTTCTAATGTTTTCCACAAATGTGCGCGCAAACGAGAGAGTTGTGAAAAATTACTTCTAGAATATAGCGTGATGGCGGACAACATCTATTGTGTAAAAGACAGGCGCAAGACCCCGAATGTGCCGGGATCGGAGAAAGATGTTACAACGAAACATGGGCGGAGAATGTTGAAAGCGAAATGCTCGGTCTGCGGTATCACCAAAACGCGATTCTTGCCCAAAATGGGAAACTAGCGGGGTCCTCTCTTGCAGAGGGCTCTGGAATTGGCACGGACATTGCTGGAACTGCGACGGATCTTTTTCTGCACCACGGGGTTCCTTATCTCGCAAAGAAGAGTGTGGAGATGGGTCGCTACTATGCGTCAGAGGCGTTGAGAAACCCCAAACTTCAGAAAAAAGCGATTGATTGGGCTGTGGAGAAAGGCAAGCCTGTGATTCGACAGGTTGGGAGTGAAATGTTGGACCAGCTCTCCACAAAAGTTCGACCGAAAAACGTTCGTTACAAAAACAGACAGGCCTGATCTCGATGGGCTCGGGATTCCTTTGCCGCCTTTCCCGTTTGTTGATTTCAAAAAGTTGTGGAGTGGTGTGATCGATCCGACTCTTTTCAAAGGACCAGTTGTTTCTGCGAGAGAGGGGCGTGCAATGGTAGCAGAATACAAACGACAATACAACGAATACAAAAGCAAAGGGGGAACACGCAACTACAACTCGTGGATCAAGTGGAAACGGTTCGCAAAGGGGATTTGTGGCGCAGGTTTGGGAAGTTTGTTCGATCCTCGCTTTGTTTCTCACGGTGTTTTGCTTCGGAAGTTTGCAACAGACCCAAAGTTTTTGAAAGCTTTCTCCAAGGCGGTGCCTAACCACCACGGCTACAAGGATGTTCTCAGGAAGACATTGCAAAATTATTATGGCAAAGGTGTGGATATCCACGCGATGGTTGGGAAACTTCCCAAACCAAAAAAGGGGTGGACTCTTCTGTGGCACAACTACACCCGCCCGTACAACACCCTCCACCATCAGCTTGACTACGATCCAGAATGGGGATGGGTGGGGGGGGGGGAATCCGGCAAATTTTCCAAGACCCAACGGGAGCAACGGATGCAGTTGCGACGCAGCACGATGTGGATTACAGCAGTTGTGGGCACTGGGCAAAAAAAATATGGGTACAATGAAAAATAAAGTGCAAGCATGTTGCTGACCGAAAAATGGTCAAGGCGCTCGACGCGATCCCGTGGAAAGAGAGACCATGGGCCATGCTTTCGTTCGGAATGCAATTAACGCAAAACAAAAGTTGGGACTTGGGCTCCATCCAAGCTCTTGATGATGCAATACATCATATCAAAGATTTCCCAAGTTTTTTTGTTCTGGAAATTTTTGAAGAAAGGTTTTCAAACCCACGAAAGATAATCCAGGTCTTTCTCTTGGTTTTGGACTCCCTCCAAGTTCGCGATGATATCAGATATCACCGTGGAAATTTGCCGCGTTTTTTGTCCTTGAAATTTTTCAAGATGGGTTTTCAAATCCATGAAATCAATTTCAATACCTCTCGCATCAATTAAAAAGGGTCGTTTTCAAAGTTTTTGCAAAAACTTTTCACACTTCTCAACAAGTTGGCAAGCGATTTTTTTGTTTTGTAGCTTGCCAAAAGTGCCTTCCCCCCCCCCCCTTATGGTGTGTTGAAAATTGTAAAAGTCTTGAAAGAGTCTCTTCAAACGTTTCCCACATAAAACAATACAATACACATAAAAACACCCTCTACCTACTGATGTTAATCAGTGGAGACTTGGAAACCCCAGTAGTTGGGATTCCATACCATGGCACCTGGGATACCACAAAGGCTACTAGAGATACTGCTAAAAATAAAATACAAACACTTTATATTGCGCAAATACCATGAGCATAAGTCCGAGTGCCTGTGCGCGTCACAAGACTTGAGGGTTTGACTTTTATTATTCAAACAGTTTTCTCTCAATCCTTACAGCCAAACGCAGAAGTTTTTGCTTACGACACCAATCTAGGATTAATTATGTAGAAGTTTAAAAGCGGCTTCATGAATTATCAAGCAATGAAAACGTAAAGCTTGTGGATGTGGCTGGAGTGACAAGGAATGCTTCACAAATTATGTGATCAAGGAAGCTGAAGCCACTCTAAAGGCACTAAGGCCACAAGCCCTGTTTTCCTAAAAACCGCATTTCTCTTAGCCAATCAGAATCGAGAAAGAACTGATTTTACCCTCCGCATCGGCTTCTCAGTTTTTATTAAGTTACTCAGGTTTAGCGAAGACTAGGCGAAATATCCATCATTTTATAGTGTTAAGCATAGCGTCATCAGAATTAATAAGAAATGCTGAGTAATTATAACGTCATTATAGATCGCTCCTCTGTTAGATGGAAATGTTTGGAACCTTGTCATGCTCTCTGATGATATCTTGTTTGGGTTGGGGGTTGAGCTAGGGTTTGTGCGGGGGGGGGGGGGAGGGAAAGGGGAGGGCAAGCTCAGCCAGAAGTACAACAGGGTACGGTATAGTTGTGTGAGATTTTTGCCTCTATTTGAACGCTCACTGAAATTTGAATTTATATATCTAGGTTAGTATACATTATTATGTTTGTGGAGCGGCCCAATATTTAGTTGCTAGCTACTGTTTTGTATGCTTTAAGGAATTCTATTTAGGCGATTTGTATAACATCGACGTTTCTAAACTTTTCATTTAGAAATTTTCTCTTAAGTTTAGCAAGAAATTTGAAGGTTTAGCGTGAAATATTAACTTTCGTTTACTGGTTAAATCTCTTTATTATATCTCAAGAGCAAACTTTTCATTCTAAAATAGATAACATAAGATAACTTTATTTAGACACGGGAAGACCTTCAGGAGATTACAAGAAAAAGTTAAAAGATTAAACTAAGACTAAATTACAAACGTTATAGAATACCAATAAAATACATTCAAAAACAAAGACTACACTAATCAGTAAAATAAAATAAACTGCTTTACAAGGACGCCGAGTGATCAACATTGCTCTGGAAACTCGTGGCAACGAATCGGTGATGATTTAAAGCTCGCCAATGAAGATGACTTTCTTAAATGTATGGGCAAGCTGTTGCACATCACCGCTTCACTTTAACTGAAGCTCCTTTTGAAATATTCCAGCAGTACGAGGAACCGGTATTGCTAGTTTGTTTTCCGTCTTTCTCTTGGTTAATAAATCTTGAATTCAAATACTCAGGGCATTTTCACCACTGGAAGCCTTATACATAAGGATTACGTTGCTGTTCTAATTTATGCCAATTAAGCGAATGGAAAAAATCCTCCAGATTGGCATCGTAATTTGGTGAGGTGGTTATTCGAGCAGCGCGAAGGTTTAGGGAAAGGACTATGAATATTTCTGATATTTCTGATAAAATCCGACAGTT